>SJYV01029701.1:1191064-1241672 GCA_006410875.1 Neotragus pygmaeus
GGACTGGATGGATCTCCTTGCAGTCCAAAGGAATCTCAAGAGTTTCTCCAACACCACAGTTCAAAACACCAACTTACTGAAGTAAATTCCTAAAAATCCAGGGGCTGTTCCAAAGGACCTAGCACCACTCTACCAAATCATTCACTCATTCATTCAACAAAGTTCACTGGCGCTCTGCTCTGTGCAAAGCACTTCCCTTGGATTTGCTCTATTGAAATGTTATCCAAAAGGAAAAAGTCATTTTTTTTTTCTTTCAGTCTGAGTCTCTAGTGGGTCCTCTACAAGACCTAGTGGGGCCAGAGGATGGGCTTCAGGTAGGAAGGCCCCAGGCACCTGGACAAATCACAAGAGATGCCCAAAACAGTGACCTGGTATCATAAACGGCCTCTAGAATCCTGGCTTCCCCTTTCCAGATATGTGGCCTTGGGCAGAGCATCTCATGTTCCTGTGACTCAGTCTCCTCTTGTGCAAAAGGGCATCATCATAGGACCTAGCTCATACAGCTGTTGTGAAAATTAGGTAAAACAGAACATCATCCAGGAGGTTACCAAGAGCAGTGCATCCCAATTCTATCAGACTCAATGCTCCCTTTTTTAGCAAATATTTTGTAAGACCATTTTTACTATTCTGAAATGAAATTTATAGATAATATGACCTACCTATATACATAATTCTTTAAAGAATCAATATACAACCCTAACCATAAGATAAAGAACTAAAAGAAAATAATTTAAATAAAATAATATACATTTTAATCTATATAAGTTTGAGCATAACTACACAAGAAGATAGAAGATAACTGTACCTACTTGCAATGAATATGTTTGAATTTAAGAGCAGTAAAACATTATTGACTGCAACATTATGGGTACTTCTTTAAATTTGATGTGCTGAAACAAGATTAAACAAATACTATATATTCATACAGATACATATGAATGCAACTGAACAGAGATGTGTTATTTTGGCACTCAAATACAGTGAGGATTTTGCTGTTCATATTGTGGTTTTGAAATGGTGAACAACTCCTGGGAAAGATAAAATACAGTATTCTCTTGATTTATATGATAGTAGCACTCATGAAAAATTCAGTGTATATTAAAACTATGCAAAAAGTACTTTGTGTTTATATTCAAAATGGAATTAGGTTCTAGGCTCAGACCAATATAAAGAGATTTTCTACCTGTATGACTGGAGGGTGGGACATTCAAATGTCAAATGTCACATGCAGTGCAGGACACATCATTGGATAAAACTGCCTCATGTAAGGCAAGAAGTGTGGCCCTCTCCGTCTCCTTTAAGTAGTGCCCCAGCAGCCAGGGTAATATAAGTACACCAGCTATTTCTAAAACGCCTCTAGGGGGCAGCACTGTCTCCATTGAGGATCAGTGGGCCAGTGTTTATGGGGTTACCGAACCCAGAAGGAATGCAGGATGATGGCCATTCAACCTCCAGGAACATAGACCAGACACAAAGCATTAGGAAAATCTATCAGCATTTCACACTCAGACTCCAGTGATTGGTTCTGTCCTTCTGCGTTCTTGTTTTGGGCTTCCTAGGTGGTGCTAGTGGCACAGAACCCACCTGCCAGTGCAAGCAGACGTAAGAGATTCGGGTTCGATCCCTGGGTTGGGGAGATCCCCTGGAGGAAGGCAATGCAACCCACTCAAGTATTTTTGCCTGGAGAATCCCACGGACAGAAGGGCCTGGCGGGCTACAGTCCATGGAGTCGCAAAGAGTCAGACACAACTGAGGTGACCAGGGTAAGGCCATTGCCCCATGAGCAGGGAATGAAGTCTCTCTTGAAGAGTATGAAGAAGGAAATCACCATATTAGGCAGAGCTACGTCACATAGACTTCCAGGCAGACAAGAATCCTCAGCAGACGGATTGATCCTTGTACTTTTCTCCTGGAACAACGACTGGGACCTCTTTGAAAAGCACATCATCAGTGGTCTATAAATAACCCTCAGTTTGCCCGTCTATGGCTCCATTGTGAATCAACACCAGAGGATTTCACAATGCTGTCTCTCAACGGGACATATCTAAAGAAAAATCATCATCTTTGTGGATATAAACCGTACCTCTGGCAAAACCAGTCAAATCATTGAGGTAAGCTGGTGTGTGCCCACCCCTTTCCTTGCTGTATGCAGCCTCAATGAATGACCATCAAAACCTTACTTGAATCTGAGTTCTACTTCCCATAAAAAGGAGCAATCATTCCAGTCATTCCAGGAAAAGGCAGCTTATGGGATAGGAAGCTGGAATTTAGAGGCTGACACCAGAGAGAAGAGAAACTCATCTCCTTCTTGGCTTCATTATTTTGGTGGATTCACCTGAACTCTCAAGAGGGCAGCTGGACGGGCTTTCTGGGACTGCTGTGATGGTTTTGACTACACAGAGGCAGCCCCACGCTAGGATAAGTGGGCCCTGAGCCCTCATGATCAAGTCATATCTTGCAAATGAGATTATATGAAGTCATGTTATTCTTCTCTTGTTTATTTTTCTTGTTATCCCCAACCTGCCGTAAAGGCTGCTCTGAAGGATCCTGAGTTGTCTCAGTGTATGTGTGTGTGCTGGAGGGTGGAGCCACTGACTAGTGTTGGTGATGAGTGAGAAATCCCAAGGGAAAACTCCAGTCATCTCTCTCCACAGTCTCCCTTCATTGGTAAGCTTGGAGGAGTTTTCATTCATTAGTAAAGGCAGTAACTACCCCCCTCCCCCCCAGAGTCTGGTGGAACAGGGAGGCCCTAGTCACAGATGAACTAGGTGAGACACCAAGAAGAGAGCCCAAGACCATGCGCCCACAGTTAGGTAGGTTATCAAAACTCGAGAATAAGAAGAAGGCTGATCTGGAAGCAAAAAGTTATAATGTTGGGACCCATTCTGTTGGCTGTATCTATTTTTTCAGGTAACAATGTGGGTCCACCAATCATTGGTGGGAGTGAGCCTCCCTTTCCCAGAGAGTGGCTCCATCCGTGGATAGAAAGGATTCACCAAAGCTGGGAACCAAGCATGGCCTGACATGTATCACCTACATGTGTTTTGGGGGACAGAGAAGGAGCCAAGAGAACACGAGAATACACAAATAAACAAAACAGAAATAACTATAGCTATTTTCTCAAGACTTGCTTCTCATCACCTCTCACACTCCTCAGGAGAGCCCCCAAGGGCACCGTTTCCAAATGTCCTGAGGTATGTGACCTCCAGGGTGACAGAGGCCTGGGGACTAGAGCTGCTCTCTCCGGCAAGCCCACAGCCTCCAGAATCTCCCTGACATCTCTGCCATCTGGCCTTCTGTTCTGTAGAGCAACCCCCACAACTTGAGGCACGTTTTGGGAGCAAACCAGAGGAGACCACTGAGTGTGAAAACTGATCTCAGGAAGCCAGTGCACTCAACCAGTGGTTCCCAGCCCTGCATGCACATTAGAATCACCTGTGGAGCTTCATCACACACCTAGGGCTGGACCCCACTGCCAGAGATTCTGACTTAATTGGTCTGGGGTAGGGCCCAGGCATGGATATGCTTTAAAATCTCCCCAGGTGATTCTAATGTGCAGCCAGGGTTGAGACCCACTATATTATATACAACAGGAGAGGCCCTCAGGCCTTCACTCAGATTCCAGTTACTCTTAATTCATATAGGCTTCTAACAATCCAGTTGTCTGGTTTCCTAGCTGGCATATGATTAAAAACTGCATATGTAGAAGGGGAGAGAAAGGCTGCTAATGAAAAGACACTAAAACCAGCAAGACATAACAAATGAGCGTCTGAGCACAAGTGTAAAGATAGAAAGACTATAAAAAGCAAACACAGCACTCAACCCCTCCCCTCCCCAGCATATCCTATTTACAGTAAGGGCCTGAGGCGATCACTAGGTGAAGGAGGGAGGTGGGAGGAGGGCAGGCTTCAGTTTGAGGAAGTATTACTACCCCATTTTGTGGATGAAGAAACCAAGACTCAAGGAGGATCACAGATGGGCTCGCTCAAAGTTGCACAAGCCCTGAGTTGCAGTGCTGGGATTTGAAGATCAAATGTGAGTCGGTGCTTAAAAGCCCACATATGTTAAAAGTGCCATATCTGCCTGTTTAGTATGATCGATATTTCTGATGACCCAACCCTCAGTATCCAGCTATTTAAGACGTTCGTTCTAGGAATAGTTATACGCACACACAGTCACAAATATATGCTTAACAGTGATGAAAGAACAGGGTATCCATTTGGGAAATAAATAAATAATACAAGTTCTTTCCCAGCTCACACCATTCATCAAAATGAATACCAGATGGATAAAGATGGAAATGAAACCATAAAGGTACTAGAAGAAAATATAAGTGGATATTTTATAATCTTACAATGGGGAAGGACTTTCTAAACATGTCAACAAAAGCAGAAACCATAGAGGAAAAGATTGATAGATTTGACTACATTAAAAATTAAAAACTTCTGTACATCAAAAACTACCATAAATTGAAAAAATATTCAACCTCGCTAGTATTCAAAGAAAGGCAAATTAAAACAGCAATGAGAGGTCTTTTTTTTTTTCCTGATCAGATTGGCAATGATTAAAAAGAATGATGAGGGTGAGGGGAAATCAGCGCTCATACACTGTTGGAGGGAGTGTAGAGTGGTACAGTCTTTCTGGAAGGCATTTGGGCAGTATGTATGAAAAATGCCGAAGAAGACATGTAACTTTTGACCCAGTAATTTTATGTATAAAAGTTTATCCAAAGGAAAGAGCGGAACTACTACACACACACGCACATATAAAATGTGTATAAAGATTTTATTCACTTTGGAATGTTGAAAATTGGGAGCAACCTAGCTGTTTAACAAAATGAATTAGTCAAATAAATTATGCTATATACATAAGACATAATATTTTGTGGCTGCCAAAAATGATGTTGTATAGACATACAGGCCAGTGGAATAGAATAAAGCACAGAAACAGATTCAAATATATGTGAGAATTTGGTATATGATAAATACTAAGTCAGTGAGAGAAAGATAAGATTTTTAATAAATGGTGTTTGACTAACTGGAAAAAGATAGATGCTAGAGTAGCATTTCACATAGTATACCAGGATAAGAGTCAGTTGGTTCAAAGGTTTAAAGGCACAAAATAAAAACATAAAATTACCAGAAGAATAAAAGAATTCCTTTATAATCTTGGAGTAATAAAGGCCTTTCTAATTGATTCAATAATTCAGAAGTCATAAAATAAAAGACTGATAAATACATCTATATAAAAATCTTTTTTAAAAGTCTACATGGCTAAAGCACACAAAAAAAGACTAACTGGAAAAAAAACTGCAACCTATTTCACAAAGGGTCAATCACTCTCACATAATTTGTTTCTAGATATCAAGATCAATAGCCCAATAGAAAAAAAAAAATGCCCCTTTTCATAAAAAAGAAATACAGATGGCTTTAAAGAATATAAAAGGATGTTCAATTTCATTATTAATAATGAATGCAAATTATAGTTTCAATGACTTTTCCCCTATCAGATTTATACATATCCAAAATACACTTGACTGGGGGGAGTTGTAGGGAAATAAGCACCCTCATACATTGCTGGTAGGAACAGAAAATGATGCACTCCTATAAAGGACAATATGGCATTTTCTATTAATGTTGCTAATATATTTACCCATTGACTCAATAATCTCTCTGAATTTTTCCTCAAAATATATTTGGACACATACAGAAATGCTATATGTATGTATTATAACATTACTTGTTATAGTAAAAGATTGGAAATAACCCAAATGTCTGATTATATGGAACTGGTTAGATATTACTGTCTATCTACCCCATAAAATGCCAGGAACTATATACTGATATGAAAAAGTCTCCACTACTTACTATTAAGTTTCTATTTTAAAGCACAGTACCTAATAACTACATAGTGTGCTAAGTTCTTTGTAAGAAAGGGCAAGGTATATATAATTGCATTTGCTTGTATTTTCAAAAAGGAGCAGTGTAACTATTAAAAGTGGGATCTACGGAAGGGAAATCAAGAAACCAGGTGAAGAGGGACATGAGTGCAAGCAAAAATTCTCAATTATACTTTTTAACACCACTGTGATTTTTGAACTGTGTGAAACTATTGTCTATTTTAAAAGAAAACTAATTTAATACATAATTGTGCAGATTCACTTGTGTTGACATGAAAAGATTTTCCAAATGGACTTAGTGCATAAATTAGAAATACATACAGAATAATCTCAATTTTGTCTTTCAAAAATCATGTACCTATAAGGTTGTATTCTTATATAATGATTTCCATGATCTGGGAAACAGGAAAGCTTTAGCCATAAACAAGTTCATCACATTGTATTTAATTTAAAAAATTCCGCAAACAGCCTAAAATGTAACAACAGGTATTAAAGGTGGTACGGGATCTGTGAATAGTTTCAATTAGAAATAATTACACTATAGAAAAATGTTTATTACTGTGAGAGATTAAGAGCATGTTATATATAGTGTGTATATAAATCAGCATATACAATATAACTGTTTAATAGAAAAAAAATACATGTTTAGAAAAACTGGCAGAAGATACATGCCAGAGTATTTGTTAATTGTCGTTATCCCTGCATGTGGAATTATAGGTGTTTTGTTTGTTTGTTTGTTTTCTTGTAAATGGACAAGCTTGTCACACTGTTCCATAATAAACAATGCCTTCTAAAATGAGAAGAAAAAATAAATAAAGCACTAAGAACTTTTTAATGCGTTTTTAAAAAATAATGCTTCAAGAGTTAAATTCTAAACTACCTTAAAAAAGTCATCTACCTGAAAGGAGAGACTGGCTAAGTAAGGTGGGCTACCTTCATCTGCTGATGATAAGTCTTGGTCCGAGGCTGAGGTTCTCATTCTGTCCTTCCTCCCTTTGAGTCTTTCCTGACTACAGGGTGTCGGCCAACACGCTGGGACCAACAGCACTGCCCACCAGTACAGGACAGTGAGACACTGCAACACCGCAAAACCCACCTCTCCTCACTCCCACCCCAGACAATCACTGGTCCAACCACTTGCCTTCTGGTACCTGCCGGCAGCTGAGCTAATAAACCTACTGGGCTGGAAGGTCGCGGGTGGGCAGTGTTGTGGGTGACGCGTGGCCGGGCAGGAAGATTTTCAGCAAAAGAAAGGCGTGGCTTTCAAGTGGGGCATCTCTTACGCAGATGCCCTCCAAAGAGGCTTGGGGGAAAAGAGGAGGGGCCTGAGCCCAGGTAGCCCCCTAGGCCCTTCCCGTTTTCTGAAAGTTTACTACAACCATCTTTTACCTGGTCTCCTCCTCTGTCCCTACCTTGCCCAACCTGACTTCCAAGCCCCTGCCACTCTTATTGAAATATACCTAATTATTTTATTCCTGGGATCAAAACATTTTATCTGGAATCAGCACTTCTCAAACTTTTCCGCTAAAGTACACCAACAGCAGACAAAAGAAATGCCTTTGGGTCCCCCAGGGGACCTCACAGCCTGAAGCTCCTGCCAGCACACCCAAGCTCTCTTTGAAGTCTTCTGTTTTCTCTTTAAAATTCATGAGAATTTTGCATGCTATTCCATGATATATCTGAACTTTTCTTAATATGAAGATGTTTAGAATTACTCACCTCAAGGAAAACTGATGCTCCTGAAAGAAATATTGTGTTTATTCAAAGGCTCAAATATCCTCCTTGAAGAAAAACCTATAGCATAAAATCCAAACTCCTGACATACGAGGCTCTATAAAATTTGGCCCCCACAAACCCTCCTGCCTTCCTCCTGCACACTGTCCAATCACTGGGCCCCCGGGACACCTGCCATGTCCTGATTTGCCAGGTTCTTGCCAGTCCCTGCATTTTTGCTCAGGCTCTTCCTTCCTGGGGACGCCACTCTCTACCTGCTGACAACCCACCATCCCTAAAAGCCTTCAGGGAGATTAAATGCCACTTTCCACACTACATCTCCTCTGATGGTCCTGACAGATGCGAAAGCAGCCTGTGCTTTGGGATCAGAAAGCTGGTGTTTAAGTTGTGACTCCCAACTGTTATACACTGGACAAATTATCTAACTTCTCTGACATCTCATTTGTAAAATAGGGAACAACTGTGCTTCTTTCACAGGACTGTTCTAGCGAGTAACGAAAATTCAAGCAACAGTGTCCTGCCCAGCTGCACTCCCCTACACTCCTCCAAAACTCCTAGAGCAGTCTTTACACCACTCATGGAAAGAGCAGGTGTTAATGCATGCATGATTTTTCATAATGGCTTATTTTCTCCCAATAGATCGGTGGTTCCCAATGTCCCGAAGAAGTTTCTTGTATTACCCCCATGACCCCATGTCTTGAAATATTTTGGTTACTAAATCAAACACATTTCTGGAAGAGTACCCGCTTTTCTAAGTTCTCTGTCCCATGAAGCTTTCTGAACACTGAGAACTGTTCCCAGCCTCCCCTCTCTTGCCGCACTTGAGGGGCTCTGAGCGGGCAGCCACCCACAGAGACCATAAACACCTCAAGACTGCAGCTCCGGCTCCATACTTCCCACAGCACCTTACTCAGCACCTTGCTCTAAGAACACACCTAGTAACTGCTTGTGGCATAAACAGAAAGTTCCACCCAGATGACAGAGGGGGAGAGTCCTGTCTCAATGAGCCAGGTCGGTGTGCAGAAAGGGGGCATTGTTATGGGAGGCAGGCAGTGCTGGAGGCCACCCTTCTCCCCCGCCCTGCCCCAAGCAGCAGGCACCCCCAGTTCTACCAGCTGGCCTCCAGCTTCAGCATGTGAGCCGATTAAAAAGCGCCCTCTCTTCAGTGTCTGGAAACTCCTGCAAGGAAAGTTTGCTGCCCCAAGTTGGCTTTTGACTAGAGTCTTAATAAGAGGCCTCAGCAGGCTGTGGCTGGAGAGACAATGTCACTTAGAGGAGCAGCTTGAAGCGGCAGTTAGGAGAAGAATTATTTTAATGAATACATTTCCTTTCAATTGTATGGGAATATCAAGATCCCATTAGAATAGGGAAGCAATTAGAACTAATAAAGATGAATGCACAGTGCTCAGTGCGTGCAGAATAACAAGCAGCCAACAAAGGGACTCGGAGAGCTCACACTAATCCAAGTGCACTGGCGGCCAGCGGAGGGGAAACGGCTCTGTTCAGCTGCTCAAAGGCCCTGTGTCCCGCGCATTCTGGTCACGGCCAGCAAATGGCGTGAGCTGGGCCTTGGAGTTGGGGGTGGATGGGCCCCCGCCCTGGCCCTGGGAGATAGAGATGGGCTGTTGGCAGCCCCTTGGCGACAGCCATTCAGAACAGGGCCCTGGCTCCCCGCCAGCCTCGCGCCTGCCCCTCGCACTGGGCCTCATTGTGTCCAGGTGGCAAATGCCTTCTCGCCAACTCTCCTTCGAGGTTTAGAGAGCGGGTGGGACAGTGGAGGAGGGAGGGAGGGAGAGGGGGGCCCTTTGCCCTGCATCTCTCTCCTCCCCTCCACCGGCCAGGGTCTGCTCCTCCTCTGGGTTGGGTGTTATGTTACAGACACTGGTGGGTCACAGGCAGCCAAACACAGGAGCACTGTTGCTTACACAATTGCTCTTCAAACAGTAACAAACAATTTTCATTACCCAAGTCAGATCGAATCATCTGCCTGGCCATCCTGCTTCAATACCAGCCACACATACAGGACCCAGGGCTTCACACTCTGCCCACTCTGCTGTGACAGAACTGGGCTTCATTCTGTCCCTGGCCCAGGGATGTGGGACAAAGCTCGTCTTCCTCTGATCCCTTCTTTGAGCCGGATCAGCTGCACGGCTGTCCAAACTGTCAGGAGAAATAGAGAAGACATAAGCACCTATGCAGTTTCGGGCTCACTCAGATCAGGGGTGAGACACTGCTCAGAATCTGTTGTGAAGAAGGTACTCAGAGCTTGGAGGACTCTACTGACAAATTTAGAAGGAATCCAACAAGATAACTCTGGCTTTCCACCAAAGCAGTCACTAGCCTTAGATGGAGTGTCAGGACTTGACATTTCTTTATTTAATCTTTTTTGGCCAGACAGTTTTTTCAACCAGGAATGCGTAAGCTCGTTCCAAAATGTCTGCATGAGAGGCCAGTCATACTTATTATTGAGTTTTCTACCACGTCTCTTAAAAAAAAAAAAAAAAACCTGTAACTTTTTCATTTGTTTCTTAATGGTAGAGCATTTTAAAAGTATGTTTACATTTATAACCTTACTTGAACCTCAAAATAACTGTGGGAACTGGCAAAAGCTAAGGTCGTCAGGCCTAACCTCTCAGGTGGTCCAGAGAGGTTAAGTATGCTGTGCAAGAATAAATGAATGGGCTGGGACACCAGAAGTCAGGTTTTCTGATCTGGTTCAGTGCTTTGTTCTAGAACATACCTTTTCTACACCCACAGAGTGCCAGACATTTCCAGGATAATTCATCCTGCTGGTCTGCTTTTCCAGTATGACTCCCTTACCCCTTTCCACATACTAAACTGTGCTAAGCACTGTAGGCTTTCAAACACTGCAGTCTAGGCTACAAAGAATCACCCTTCAGGAAGCTTTCAATCTAATAGTTATCAAAGTTTTGTTTTGCTGCCCTCCACCCCCAACCCCATCAAAGAAGGAGAAATATACATTTCCTCCCTTTTACAGCTTAAGTAGGAAGGACTGTTTTAAAAATCTGCCTGGCCTTGGCTTCCCTGGGGGTCCAGTGGTTAAGAATCTGTCTTGTAGGGGACACTGGTTCGATCCCTGGTATGGGAAGATCCCACATGCTGTGGAGCAACTAAGCCCATGCATCACAACTACTGAGCCCTGCATTGCAACTGCTGAAACCCATGCTCAACAAGAGAAACCACTGCAATGAGAAGGCCACACAAGACAACAAAGGGTAGACCCCGCTCACTGCAATGAAAGAAAGCCTGCACACAGCAGTGAAGACCCACCACACACAAAAAAATAAATAAATATTTGGGGAAAAAATAGCCTGCTGGTCCAGTATAAGGTCAGCATAATCAAAACTGACAACTGATTGTCTAGGCCCCTTTCAGTAAAAAACATTGTAGCATCCAGGGGTTGTTAAGTGGCAAAGCAAAGTCATTCAACTTTCATTTCCCTCATCACCTCCTATACCTAAAGGGTCTGTTCATTTTAAAAATGTTTTTACATGGTGACTATAGATAATAATACTGTACTGCATATTTGAAACTTGTTAATAGATCTTAAAGTTCTCATCACAAGAAAAAAGTTTTGTAACCATGTATGGGTCCCTAGACTTACTGTGGTTATCATTTCACAGTATATAGGAACATCGAATCATTGTGTTGTACACCTGAAACTAATGCTATCTATCAATTATTTCTCAATTTTAAAACCTTATTTTTATAATTTTAAGGTATAATTTATACACCAAGAGATACATAGATATTAAGGGCAGAGTTTAATAAGTTTTGACAAATGTATTATCTACACCCAAACCAAGATTCAGAATATTTCCATCACCCGCAGAAAGTTCATGCCTATCCCATTCCAGTCATCCCCACTCCAGGCCTCCACCATTCTCATTTCTGTCACCAAAGATCAGCTGAACCCATCTTGAACATCAGATTAACTGGAATCATACTGTGTATCTTTTGTGTCTTTCTTCTTTTCACTCAGTGTCAACCAAATTCATCCATGTTGTTTCAGTAGTTTATTTTTTTTAATAAGTAGCATTATATTATTGATTCAGTTTTCAAAACCCAGTCATATTACTACTAATTTGCCCCTCAAAATTCTTTCCATTCAGTGTGTCTCCTGCATGCTCCTTTGCATGCAGCTGCCTCCTCTAACTCTCCTTGGCAAAGCTTGAAGTGAGAAAGATACATTAAGTAGAATATTTTGTCCGCAAGGATGCCATTTCAGGTAGGAGTGAATCTACCCTCAGGAGAAACTGACAACCAGGCAGTCCAGCATTGTGGTCATGAGTACAGACTTCAGAATAGACAGATCGAGGTTCTCATTTCTAGTCTAGCACTTAGCAGATGGGTGGCTGGGGACAGGTGATTTAACCTCTCAGTGACTGTTTTCCCATTTGCAAAATGAGGATAATAATACCTTCCTAATAGGGATTTGTGAGGACTAAATTATATTGTACATAAAATGTCTGGCATAATAGAAACTAATAATAGCCTCAAATTAGACTATAATAAACATCCTCCTGCTTCATTCACATACTTTCAGCTTTTCTAAATCTTAAAGTATAAATGGGTTTTATACTTTATGTTTTCAGACTCTTTCAAAAATAAAGAGTTCATGATTACATCTAGAAAACTCTGTCAGATATTTACTTAAAAGAAATGCTATTTCCTCTGGAAAAAAAAAAGGAAAGCCTTTCATTATTTATTCAATGACAAGTACGTACTGAGTTCTGATGCTGAGGGGCTCTTCATAAGGGTTAAGGACACAGACCTAGCTTTCAGGATATTTGATTTTGGAGGGGAATAAGACAAGCACAAAAATAACTATAATACAAAGCAGAGTATAGTCAATAATAATAATAATAATTAACATCTACAAACAAAGCTAGTAGAGGTGATGGAACTTCAGTTGAGCTATTTGCAACCCTAAAAGATGATGCTGTGAAAGTGCTGCACTCAATATGCCAGCAAATTTGGAAAACTCAGCAGTGGCCATAGGATTGGAAAAGGTCAGTTTTCATTCCAATCCCAAAGAAAGGCAATGCCAAAGAATGCTCAAACTACCACACAATTGCACTCATCTCACACGCTAGTAAAGTAATGCTCAAAATTCTCCAAGCCAGGCTTCAGCAATACATGAACCGTGAACTTCCAGATGTCCAAGCTGGTTTTAGAAAAGGCAAAGGAACCAGAGATCAAATTGCCAACATCTGCTGGATCATGGAAAAAGCAAGAGAGTTCCAGAAAAACATCTATTTCTACTTTATTAACTATGCCAAAGCCGTTGACTGTGTGGATCACAATAAACTGTGGAAAATTCTGAAAGAGATGGGAATACCAGACCCCCTGACCTGCTTCTTGAGAAACCTGTGTACAGGTCAGGAAGCAACAGTTAGAACTGGACATGGAACAACAGACTGGTTCCAAATAGGAAAAGGAGTATGTCAAGGCTGTATATTGTCACCCTGCTTATTTAACTTATGTGCAGAGTACATCCTGAGAAACGCTGGGCTGGAGGAAGCACAAACTGGAATCAAGATTGCAGGGAGAAATATCAATAACCTCAGATATGCAGATGACACCACCCTTATGGCAGAAAGTGAAGAAGAACTAAAGAGCCTCTTGATGAAAGTGAAAGAGGAGAGTGAAAAAGTTGGCTTAAAGCTCAACATTCAAAAAACTAAGATCATGCTATCTGGTCCCATGACTTCATGGCAAATAGATGGAGAAACGGTGGAAAGAGTGGCTGACTTTATTTTGGGGGGGCTCCAAAATCACTGCAGATGGTGACTGCAGCCATGAAATTAAAAGACACTTGCTCATTGGAAGGAAAGTTATGACCAACCTAGATAGCATATTCAAAAGCAGAGGCATTACTATGCCAACAAAGGTCCGTCTAGTCAAGGCTATGGTTTTTCCAGTAGTCATGTATGGATGTGAGAGCTGGATTATAAAGAAAGCTGAGCACCGAAGAACTGATGCTTTTGAACTGTGGTGTTGGAGAAGACTCTTGAGAGTCCCTTGGACTGCAAGGAGATCTAACCAGTCCATCCTAAAGGAGATGAGTCCTTGGTGTTCATTGGAGGGACTGATGTTGAAGCTGAAACTCCAATAATCTGGCCACCTGATGTGGAGAGCTGACTCACTTGAAAAGACCCTGATGCTGGGAAAGGTTGAGGGCAGGAGAAGGGGACGACAGAGGATGAGATGGTTGGATGGCATCACCGACACAATGGACATGGGTTTGGGTGGACTCTGGGAGTTGGTGATGGACAGGGAGGCCTGGCCTGCTGTGGTTCATGGGGTCGCAAAGAGTCGGACACGACTGAATGACTGAACTGAACTGAACTGAATATAGTGGTTAAGAGCATGGTCTCTGGAGTCATACTATATGATTGAAATAGTGGCTCAGTCATGTGATGTTGGGGAAGTTACTTAACCTCTTTGTGTGTTATTCACTTAAAAATGAGAATAATAATAGCCCTTATCTAGCAGGGCTTTTAGAAGAAGTAGATGAGTTAATACATGTAAAAAATTACTACATTAAAAAATGTGCAATAAAAAATAGCTAACACTCATTGAGGGCTTCCCTGTTGGCTCAGTAGTAAAGAATCCACCTGCCAAGGCAGGAGACGTGGGTTTGATTCCTGGGTCAGGAAGATCCCCTGGAGAAGGAAATGGAAACCCACTCCAGTTTTCTTGCTTGGGAAATTCCATGGACAGAGAAATCTGGTGGGCTACAATCTATGGGGTCGCAAAAGAGTCAGACACAACTTAGTAACTAAACAACAACAAAATCCCACTTATTGAACACTATGTGCCAAGCACTGTGTTAAATGGTTTCTATGCATTTCTTCACATGATCTCCACAATGTTGTCTCTACTATTATGCCCATTTTACTCACAAGGCAACTGAGGGGCAGGAAGTTTAGGTAATGTGCCCAAGATTACATAGCTAGTAAACAGCAAATCTCATAGAAAAGACATATCCATAAAAGTACTTACCTTAATGAGGATTAAACAAATGAATATTTGAATGATGGTTAGAACAGAGCCTAGAGCACAATAAGGCCTATGTTAAATACAAGTTGCTATGGTGACAGTGTCAGACTTTATCTTTTTGGGCTCCAAAATCATTGCAGATGGTGACTGCGGCCATGAAATTAAAAGAAGCTTACTCCTTGGAAGGAAAGTTATGACCAACCTAGATAGCATATTCAAAAGCAGAGACATTACTTTGCCAACAAAGGTCCATTTAGTCAAGTTTTTCCTGTGCTCATGTATGGATGCAAGAGTTGGGACTGTGAAGAAAGCTGAGCACTGAAGAATTGAAGCTTTTGAACTGTGGTGTTGGAGAAGACTCTTGAGAGTCCCTTGGATTGCAAGGAGATCCAACCAGTCCATTCTAAAGGAGATCAGCCCTGGGTGTTCTTTGGAAGGAATGATGCTAAAGCTGAATCTCCAGTATTTTGACCACCTCATGTGAAGAGTTGACTAATTGGAAAAGACTCTGATGCTGGGAGGGATTGGGGGCAGGAGGAAAAGGGGACGACATAAGATGAGATGGCTGGATGGCATCACCGACTTGATAGACCTGAGTTTGAGTGAACTCCGGGAGATGGTGATGGACAGGGAGGCCTGGCGTGCTGCAATTCATGGGGTCTCAAAGAGTCGTACACGACTGAGCGACTGAACTGAACTGAACTGATGGTGATTCTGAAATGGCAGTAAATAACTAAGGAAGGCTTGAAAGGAGAGAGAGAAGTGGAGCGAGAGGAGGAAAGGGGAGGAAATGAGAGAAGAGGGAGAGACAGGAGGGGAGGAAAGAGGAGAGAGGAGGAAGAGGTAGAGGAAGAAGAGGGAGGAGGAGCTGGTGAGAGAAAGTGGGTTGGGAGACAGACTGGTAAAGGTCAGAGTAGAGCAGGCAAAAAGAAATAAATAATGGGAGTAATTAAGTTTGATTAGGTTAAAAACAAAACCGCTCCCCTTTCCTCCAGTTAGTTACTATTTCTGCCAGCTGTACCTCGATATATCTTTCATCATCTTCTTTGACTCCTGTAGAATCTGCTATCCTTACCCTCTCGTCATCCATTTTACAATACTTATGGAGTGCCTCTATGTGTTGGGCACTGTGCTGGGCACTGTTCTGGGCACCGGGGATATGCCAATGAACAAGACAGGCCACATCTCAGTTCCTATTCTGCACTATAATAATACCAGTACTTAAAGCTAGATTCCCAGCTTTTGGTCAGCCCTTCTCCAATCTATACTCCACAGGGCCACCAGAGACACTAGATGATACAGATCCGGTCCGGACACTCCCTTGTTTAAACAGATTTCAGTCTCCCGAGCATCGTGTTCAAGGTCTGTCCCGAACTGTCCCGCACAGCCTTTTATCTCCCAGGCTTTACCTCCATGCAGACCGCACTTGTGACACAGTAAATCACTCAAAATCTTAGACACGCGCACTTAGAAATAAGCACCTGCTGAAGGGACGTGGCTAGAACTCCATCCCTATTTCATCCTTCTACACTGAAACCTTAGGATAGCCTGGTTGCTCCCGCCTCCAGCCTATCAGACTAAAAATCAGCCCTGACTCCTCCACAGCCTGGGCATCCTGAGAAGCCTGGGAGCACTCCTACCCCAGCGGGAGCCGGAAGAGGACGGGCTTCTCGGGCCTCGGGGCCGCCATCTTGGCTGAGTTGGCCGGANTACACGACTGAGCGACTGAACTGAACTGAACTGATGGTGATTCTGAAATGGCAGTAAATAACTAAGGAAGGCTTGAAAGGAGAGAGAGAAGTGGAGCGAGAGGAGGAAAGGGGAGGAAATGAGAGAAGAGGGAGAGACAGGAGGGGAGGAAAGAGGAGAGAGGAGGAAGAGGTAGAGGAAGAAGAGGGAGGAGGAGCTGGTGAGAGAAAGTGGGTTGGGAGACAGACTGGTAAAGGTCAGAGTAGAGCAGGCAAAAAGAAATAAATAATGGGAGTAATTAAGTTTGATTAGGTTAAAAACAAAACCGCTCCCCTTTCCTCCAGTTAGTTACTATTTCTGCCAGCTGTACCTCGATATATCTTTCATCATCTTCTTTGACTCCTGTAGAATCTGCTATCCTTACCCTCTCGTCATCCATTTTACAATACTTATGGAGTGCCTCTATGTGTTGGGCACTGTGCTGGGCACTGTTCTGGGCACCGGGGATATGCCAATGAACAAGACAGGCCACATCTCAGTTCCTATTCTGCACTATAATAATACCAGTACTTAAAGCTAGATTCCCAGCTTTTGGTCAGCCCTTCTCCAATCTATACTCCACAGGGCCACCAGAGACACTAGATGATACAGATCCGGTCCGGACACTCCCTTGTTTAAACAGATTTCAGTCTCCCGAGCATCGTGTTCAAGGTCTGTCCCGAACTGTCCCGCACAGCCTTTTATCTCCCAGGCTTTACCTCCATGCAGACCGCACTTGTGACACAGTAAATCACTCAAAATCTTAGACACGCGCACTTAGAAATAAGCACCTGCTGAAGGGACGTGGCTAGAACTCCATCCCTATTTCATCCTTCTACACTGAAACCTTAGGATAGCCTGGTTGCTCCCGCCTCCAGCCTATCAGACTAAAAATCAGCCCTGACTCCTCCACAGCCTGGGCATCCTGAGAAGCCTGGGAGCACTCCTACCCCAGCGGGAGCCGGAAGAGGACGGGCTTCTCGGGCCTCGGGGCCGCCATCTTGGCTGAGTTGGCCGGAAGAAGTCTGGCAAGTCGGCGAGCGAGTGCGCACTGAGGCTGCGCGGTGGCCGCGCCGCGGCAACCGTCCCGAGCCTTCTGCGGTACAGCCCAGCAGNGCCGGAAGAGGACGGGCTTCTCGGGCCTCGGGGCCGCCATCTTGGCTGAGTTGGCCGGAAGAAGTCTGGCAAGTCGGCGAGCGAGTGCGCACTGAGGCTGCGCGGTGGCCGCGCCGCGGCAACCGTCCCGAGCCTTCTGCGGTACAGCCCAGCAGCCGCAAAACCCCGTGTCATCTCTCGGAGTCCTCCTGCAACCACCCTAGCCGCTGTCCAACCCCTCCACCGGGGTTTGTGCAGCGGCTCGCACACGCCGCGGCCCGCGTACGCGCTCTGCACCTGCCTACCCGAAAACATGTTGCAGAAACCCGAGAGCGGGGCTCTCCCCATCCCTCAGGCGGAGAGGGAGATGGATGGCAGCCATGACGGTGAGACCCAGGCTCTGACCGCCTCGCAGGAGATGGCCCCGAGCCCCCTCCTGCAGGAGAGACCCGAGGAGGACCTTGGCACTGTAAGGGAGGAGGGGGCTACGGACCCCTCTCTCACCCCGAAAGGCGCGAGGGCTTTGGCAGCCAAAACGTTGGCCCGGCGTAGAGCCTGCCGTCTGGATCGGACGGTAGCCGAGTTGGTGCAGTTTCTGCTGTTGAAGGACAGGAAGAAGAGCCCCATCACTCGCTCCGAGATGGTGAAATACGTTATCGGAGACTTAAAGGATCTGTTCCCTGAGATCATCGCAAGGGCCGCAGAGCATCTGCGGTACGTCTTCGGTTTCGAGCTGAAACAGCTTGACCGCAAGCACCACACTTACATCCTGATCAACAAGCTAAAACCTATTGAGTATGAGGAGGAGGCTCTGAGAGGAGATGGCCCCAGGCTGGGTCTCTTAATGATGATCTTGGGCCTTATCTACATGAAAGGTAATAGCGCCAGAGAGGCACAGGTCTGGGCGATGCTGCGTCGGTTGGGGGTGCGTCCCTCAAAGTATCACTTCCTCTTTGGGTACCCAAAGAGGCTTATTATGGAAGATTTCGTGCAGCTGAGATACCTCAATTACAGGCGTGTGCCTCACACCAACCCACCGGAATGTGAATTCTCTTGGGGTCCCCGAAGCAACTTGGAAACCAGCAAGATGAAAGTCCTGGGGTTCGTGGCCAAGCTCCATAAGAAAGAACCCCAACACTGGCCAGTGCAGTACCGTGAGGCCCTGGCAGATGAGGCTGATAGGGCCAGAGCTGGGGCCAGTGTGAGGGCTAGGGCCAGCATCCACCTCTGGTGAGGGCNAGAGAGCCAATCAAAAACTTTGACATAGACCAGGCCCCCATCTCTTCCACCAGGCGCCATCTTAGTTTCCAACCGCAAAGCTAGCCCTTCTTTAAGGTTTCCTGAAAGATATTGTCGGGGAGTTTGCAAGTGGCATTCTTCACAGAGATTCAGTGCAGCAGGTGGCATGCAGTCCCCTAGAGGAAGCAGCTCTGGGAAGACAAAAGTTGAGTGTTAGGAATGACATTCTTTGGGCCTTCCCTGTTGGTTCAGGGGTTAAGACTCCATGCTTCTAATGCAGAGGGCACAGGTTTGATTGCTGACTGGGGAACTAGGATCCCACATATTGTGTGGCCAAAAAAAAAGGAGGGGGGATTATATCCATTATGTCTCTGGAGCCAAACTTTCTTTTTTTCTACTCCTAATTGTCTAACGTGTCACCACACAATTATGGCCAGTAAATTTTATTGCAAGGAGATGAAGGTTCTAACCTTGGGTTGGGAAGATTCCCTGGAGAAGAAAATGGCAACCCACTCCAGTATTCTTGCCTGGGAAATCCCTTGGACCAAGGAGCCTGGAGGGTTACAGTCCATGAGGGTCACAAAGAGTTGGACACGACTTAGTGACTAAACAACAACAGCATCAACAACAACAGTTGTCTTATCTCGGTGCCTTTCTTGATCTGGTAGAGTGACTATTCTCTTGTGTAGGTTTTACAGTTTATGCTTTACTTCTACTAACCCATATACTGATTTGTATAATTTTTTACTACTATTTTCAATATCTGGGTCACTGACTCGATGCATAATTTTTGTTCTTCTCCCTGCTTTTGTAAATCCTTTTCAATTAGACTTTCTAGATAACTCTATTTCCTGGTTATCTAGTAGACAGATAATCCTTCTGCTTGTTTCTTTAACTCTTTGTCACTGATGGTTTAACTGCCATTTTCTTTCTCAGTCAACTTCATATTATTGTTTGAAGTATTCTTTTTTTCCATTCTGTTTTTGTTCTAATTGTCTGAATTTATTGAGCTTCTCTGGTGGCTCAGATGGTAAAGAATCCACCTGCAGTGCAGAAGACCCAGGTTCGNCTTTCTCAGTCAACTTCATATTATTGTTTGAAGTATTCTTTTTTTCCATTCTGTTTTTGTTCTAATTGTCTGAATTTATTGAGCTTCTCTGGTGGCTCAGATGGTAAAGAATCCACCTGCAGTGCAGAAGACCCAGGTTCGATCCCTGGGTCGGGAAGATCTCCTGGAGAAGGGAATGGCTACCCACTCCAGTATTCTTGCCTGGAGAATCCTATGGGCAGAGGAGCCTGTTGAGCTACAGTCCATGGGGTTGCAAAGAGTCATACACGACTGAGCGATTAACACTTTCATTTTCAGTGAAATCTATATATTTAATCTTGCAATGAAAATGAAAAATAATCTTGAGAGAATTTTTGAGAGAATTTTTCAAAAAGTGAAAAGTAAATGACTAGCAATTCTTTATTTATTCAGTAGACAGAGAGTGCTAATTTTTTGCCAGCCAATGTTACAGGAGAGAAATTACTTTGTGTTTCATAGTAATTTCCATAAGCAATAGGACCTTATCAAATGGGGAGAGAATTATAATGACTGAAAAAATTAAGATGGAGATCTGTCTTGAGTAAAACTTTTTCTTCCTTGTAAGTCAGTAAAATCTAAAGACTGAATTTCTTGTCCCTTTATGAGGCCTATGACCCTGCCCTCTAGCTCCCTAATTGAAGTAGACCTTCTCAGAACTCTATCTAGAACAGGCAAAATGATGAATTCATTTTACTTAGAGGCAATTCATTTAACTGATGCAATGAGTGAAATATGTGAGGATTTTAATCTTGTGTGATATGTGTAGTGGCATTAAATAAATTCAAATAATTATGTTTAAAAATAATGACAAAATAGCACATTGCTTTCTAAATTTCCTTATAAACACCACTGGCAAATTAATTAGTTGCAAATAGATGATTATAAAAATTTTAAAAAGTAAAGCTATTGAAAGCACGTGGTCTCTCAGAGAAACGTTAATTTTTTAAACATAGCTCATTGTTTCTGAAATATTTTCTTTATTTAGCATTTTGTACTAAGTAGCTTCAGTCTTGTCAGATTCTTTGCGACTCCATGGACTGTAGGCCACTAAGCTTCACTGTTCATGGGATTCTCCAGGCAACAATGCTGGAATGGGTTGCCATTTCCTTCTCCAATTAAGCATTTTAATTTCATTTAAAATAACATTTGAATTATAATTATCCTTTTGAAATAAATTAAAAATTAAGTTTAACATGTTGATTTGCTTTATAATTATATTAGTTACTAATGAAATGTTTAAAAATTTTTGTTTTTAGTGTTGTGGATATATTTCGAAAAAAGGAGAATGATGCAGCAATTAAAATCCAGAGCTGGTTTCGCGGATGTCAAGTTCGAGCATATATCAGGTATATTGATTTTGCCATGGAAACCTCAGATATACCATAAAAATATACTCCTTAAAAAATTTAATTTATTCATGTAGTTCTCATTGCAAATATTTTTTTTTTACTTGTAATGAAGTTAATAACTTATATGATGTCCTTTAAAGACATAGCTCTTTTTGCTCCTTGTTTCTTATGTATCAAAATACTAAATGATACTGACCATATCTCTGGAAAATTCTCAATGTTATAAGTATACTTGATCAGATTATTTTCTGCAGGTTCCATAGGATGTGACAAATGACTGAACCTGTATTTTTATAGCAATGAATTTATTGACTGGTAGATAGAAAAACAGAGCAAAATGAAACAAAACAGAACTATTCCAATCCTCTCCAACATGTTGATAAAGACAAATCGTGCCAAAATGATACCATTCTGATTACAGAAAGACCAAAGTTGATCCCTATCTTAACTGTTTCCACTTTTTCTTCAGTGCTCAAATTTCCTTCAGTTTCTCATCAATTCTGAAAAATATTGCCCTTGATGAAGTGGAGAAAGAATATGACTAGTCCATTATAAGTCAACTGGTGAGCTAGGGGTTATACTGTAGTCTTTCTTATGTTAACTAGTAGGAGCCAGACATGGAAATAAAACCAGGAACATGAGGTTTCTCTTTTGGCCACTATGCCAAATAGGAACATGACAGCAGAGTATTTTTTAATTCAACAGACTAAAGTGACATTACTTGGGATAGACTGAGTAACATGAGTATGAAAAAGGAAAGTGTTTCTTGACTTCAAGAATTATTTCAAAGTACTTGTAGTGATTCACATCAATATTGCCTGGCTTATTTCTCAACATGTCACTATGGCCTGTTTTATAGTCTTTCATTGTATTCTTCTTCTTAATTTACTTTTGATTTATTTTATTATTTTTTTTTTTAANCTGGGGGGGATATAAAAGCTACCGTCTGCGTCATAAGTAGACTCGGTGGGGAGAGGGCCTTTATTTCTGTAGTATTTGTGTTCGTGTAACTAGGATTTAGTTTTTGTATCTTGCTCAGTTTTGCTACGTTTAATATACTGTTAAATTGATGTTTATAAATGAAATTCGTCTACTTTTTCCTGTAGGATTTTGTTGTAGATTTTTGCTGGTTTTGTAAAATGAAAAACTTTACATTTTCTTCTGTGGTCTTGAACAAATTATGCAGCACCAAATGATGTATTTAAATAGTTTGAAGGAACTCAGCAGTATAATGATCTGGTACCAGGGGGAAAAAATAGCTGAATGGTATCTAGCTTTCTTACAGTTTTTGTCTGTTGTATAAAGAAAAAAGACTGACATGTAACTCTGCTTAGTTATTCTAATATCTGGTGGAGGGAGGGATGCAATAAATTAGAGGTATAACCTGGTACACATAATAAACATTTGTTAAGCATCTTTTGTGTGATACACTGTTGTGGGTATTTGGGAATTAAAGGGCTTCCCAGGTGACTCAGGTTAAAGAATCTGCCTGCAATTCAGGAGATCAAGGTTCCATCCCTGGGCTGGGAAGATCCCCTGGAGAAGGGACTGGCAACCCACTTCAGTATTCTTACCTGGAGAATTCCGTGGACAGAGGAGCCTGGAGAGCTACAGTCCGTGGGTTCGAAAAGAGTTGGACATGACTGAGCAACTAATACACACATGCTGAGCAAGATAAAGGTCCTACTCTTCAGAGCTGGACAGTAAATAAACCAGAAATTACAGTGCAGTGAGTTGAAGGCTGCAGCAGGACACCCAGCTCCACTGGAGTGATTGAGTGAGGCTTGCCTGAAATTATCTTTAGTGGGACTTTGGTGTAGGGAAGGTGAAAAGACAGGGTGAGAGGAGACATGGGGTGAGGGGGTGGGGGGGGGAGAAGTTGCANAAGGCTGCAGCAGGACACCCAGCTCCACTGGAGTGATTGAGTGAGGCTTGCCTGAAATTATCTTTAGTGGGACTTTGGTGTAGGGAAGGTGAAAAGACAGGGTGAGAGGAGACATGGGGTGAGGGGGTGGGGGGGGGAGAAGTTGCAGTGAGGAGATGGTATTAAAAATAACTACTTAAGATGCTCTTTAGTTACTTGGGATGACTTGATAGATAACAGATCTGGAAAACAGCCACCTTTGGCCAGTGTACTTGGCCCAGGGCACTTTATTACAGTGCATACATGATGGTGTCTATTGGCATTTTGGTCTTCTCCATCTCCCTTCTCTCAGTCTTCATACATTTTCCTTTTCTACCAAAGCCCTCAGGGACCAAGCACTATAACAATTCTGGAACAGTATGTAGGGTGGAGAGTACGTGTGATGTCCACTACTGCCAAGAAGTCTTCACGTCTCTCCCTTGGCACCAGGAAGCCCAGCACCTTCATCAGGGGGTCTCCTATTAGGAGAACTGTAGAACTGTAGACATCTTTCACATTCTTAATACACATGAAGAGTCATCAACAAAAGCAGCTCAAGCCTCTGTGGTGCCCACCACCTTCACTCTGAGGATTAATCCTATAGAATGTGTACATCAAAGAATAAGGAACCTAGATTAGTGGTAACCAAACCAGAGGTGGGTATAGGAGGATTGAGAAGCTATCCCCCTACAGCTGCCATATACAGAAGACCCACTTCCTTCTCTACTGCCAGTTTTTGCACTCGAATAACATATCTGAGTATGTTAAGGTTAGCATTTAATACAAATACTTTGAGATAAAAGCCCAGGGATCCAAAAAATCACACACCAAAAGCTATGTTTATGGGTAAAAAAGTTTACTAATGATTATGACTTCTGGACAGTGTATTAATAGTAATTCATGAAACAAAAGTACTGAGTGCCCACTATATGCCAAGGACTCTGCTGGGTTCCAAAGATGAAAAAGGGGAAACTGATTACCCTCAGGAATAATAGTGATAATTTCTCAACATTTGTATTTTCTCACAGCCGTTGAGAGGTCAGCAGTGTCTCTGCCTGCGGGTCTGATTACTTGGTGATTTGCTTTTGGCCATTTGACCAAAGATAGCACCAAGACAAGAACCCAAGTCCCTTGCCTCCCAGTGTGTTTCATTCTAGTACATTGTGCCCCATGTTTGGCTTCCAGTATATTGTATGTGATTTTATTTATCACAACTGCAAGAATCAAGTGAGGCACATGTAGTTAGTGCCAGTTGCCACTGCAGTCCTTATGGGGTAAGTAGAATAGAAATACTTCCCATTTCTCTGGCAGTAGAGGTGACTTTGCTGAAAGGCAGACGTATAGTTCACAGCAAGACAGGACTAACAACTACCATTTACTAGACATCTGCTACAGGCCAAAAGCATTCCCCTCTCCTTTTCACAACCATATTGCAAAGTTGGGTATTATGAAATACCTTCATTTTACAGATATTAATACTTGCCATTTATTCAATACCTAATATGAGCTAACTTTTTAATGCTTTACATATGTTTTAATGATTTTTATAACAATCTAGCAGGATAGATACTATTTGTTCCATTTTGAACTGTGCAAACTGAAACTCAGAGAAGACTGTAAAGTTCTCATAGATAGTGTATGACATAACAAGGGTTGGAACTGAAGCCTGACTGAGTCAAAACCCCACAACTTTTCACTGTTACACATTTCCTTCTTTTTGGAACTCCTTTCAGACTTGGGGACTCATGTTCTTTCTTCCAAACATGGCTGTCTCTCTGGAGATACAAACAAGGATTGTATAACCAAGGTAATTATGACAAGACTCTGATCTGTGAGAAGGTAAAAAGGAGGTTAAAATGAAGTTGGAGAGTTATCTGTGGACATTGGTTCCAGCTCTGCCTACCAGCAGTGTTCTGAGTGCTGACTACAACGTGTAGAATGTGTAGCTTTACTCAAACTCAGCACGTTTTGTTCTTATAGACCATGTTTCCTCAATCTTCGTTAGTCTGCTCTCTCCATTAAGGCTCAAATTAAGTCTTCCATGCCATGAAACAATCAAATACCATTTGTGAACCTGCAAATATTCCCAACGTTGCTTCCAGATGGTACAGAGGGCTGGCAGAACTCATACCCTTGCCTCAGGATGAAAGACCTCCCATGTCACAGATGCCATCATCAGCTTCTCAGAAGTACTAAAAGTGTGGCCTCTGGGCCCATGTGTAGAGCAGACCTTGGCCATGGTGAGGGCAAGAGATGAATTCCCCCATGGATTACAGTCACTCACATGAGGAGAAGGAAGGCCTGGATCCCTGGTCTTCTTTCCCTTCAGGCACAAACAGCACTAGATCTTCCTGGGTGAAACTGTGTGGGTAGGAGAGCAAAGAGATTGTGTCAGGGGAGTGATAGCAGATGGATTACTTCAGATCATACTTCCTCTACCACAACTAGGTAACAAAGCCAGGAAAGAGAAGTCCCTTGAAAACTGAATCAAGTCTTAGATGATGGGAAAGTTTCAGTTCTGCCACAGACTCTGCAGGGATCTTGACATTCACCGGAGTCAGGACTTTTGACCCACTGGAACTTGGAGAGTGGGTGTTTAGAAACAGGCTCCAGTTGATTACAGCCCCAACATCTTAACAGTCACAGAGGGCTCTGGAGGTGGCAGCTCATTCACAGTCCCTGTAAATCAGGCCTCAATTCATAGGCTCAATCACAATTTCCACTTGAGATAATTATGCTCCATGCCTTGGTCATGGTGGCAATTGATGCTTGTGCAAATTAGTCCTCAAATTGTGCAGCCCAGCAGAGATGGCAACAATTACCTCCCAGCAGACACATAGTGTACTGACTAAAGAGGTTAGGTGTTCTGAAAAGTGTCCCAATCAAGGCCTTTTAAAAGTCATGACTATGTGACCTTGAACAAGGAATTCCAAATTCTGAGGACGGAAACTCTAGGAAAGATTAGTGGGTGATTGGAGTTAATGGTTAGCTACAATCCACACCCATGACCCATCCTACAACTGCAGACCCTGCCCAGTTCCCAGGCTAGTCGCTACTGATAACAATGGCAGTCAACAATTATTAAGCCTTATCTATCAGGCATGGTGCTAAGATGATAACCAGATGATAACCAAATTGGCTCCCTGTCTACTCTGGTACCCTCTCAACAACCAGTCAAAGGTGGACTGGACGAAATTTTTCTTCCTGAAGCAGTTCAACAAAGGGAGGCTCGGCCTCCTGCCAGTCACTCTCCTGGGCATTCTGGCCATGGTGCTCATCAAGGCGGGATACTACTGACAGACCCCGGCCACCTCCTCATCTTCTCTGCTGAATTATTCTTCTGCTAAGTGGCTAACGAACCAATCAATCATTTTTAATCACACCAGAACTTTTAAGAAGATATGTAAACACACCATCTTCACCATTCACCATTAATAAAACTCACCACTTCTATCAAAGCTCCCACTTACCCACCCCCCAGTCCCCCAGGACTGAGCATGCCTGCCCAGAGAACCTGCATCCCTAGAGCTCTGGGCTGGGTTGGGGAGTGCATTGGGTGATCCCATGTTCCCAGAACCTGCTCAGTGACTCCTCCTCTGCAGGGACATGGGGCTTGCCACCCTCACCTTCAGGCAGCACCCCCTGAAGCCTTCCAGAGTCCGCCCCACCCAGGTTTCCAAGTCTCAGTCCAGAGAGGTGAGGCAAGATCTCCCAGACCCCTCAGGGTTGGGGGCACTAGAACTGGAGTATGGGGATCCCTGTCCCTGATCCTGGGACCTGAAGACTGACCTCCAGAAGGCGTTCCTCCTTTCTCACCAGTCTCCGTCCTGTCTCGTGCTTGGCTTATGGTGGTCAGTTGTAACGTCCACATGGGGTAAATCCTCAGGCTCCTGGAAGGCAGCTGCCAGTTTGGTGCAAGAATCACCTGTCATTCAAAAGCTGTGTGCGTCTTACAAAGCCACTGGCCAGTTTCACTTCTGTTGTGACAGTACTCAGACAATACCCACCCTCGAGCAGGGCCTGCACGTGGCAAGGCAGTGGCTCTTTAGGGACGAATCTTGTTTCTGTACCACAAGGCAAGTAAGCATCCGCTTGGCTTTCCTTGTGGCTCAGCTGGTAAAGAATCCGCCTGCAATGCCAGAGACCTGGGTTTGATCCCTGGGTTGGGAAGATACCCTGGGGAAGGGAATGGCTACCCACTCCATTATTCTGGCCTGGAGAATTCTATGGATGGTATAGTCCATGGGGTCGCGAAGAGTCGGATATGGCTGAGTGACTTTCACTTTAACTTCACTTCTATACAACAGCCCCATGAGGCAGATTCTGCATTAGCTGTCACTGCAACCCTGTAGGCAGACCACAAGGAAACCATAATTCCTTTCATGCTGTCAGTGCACAAGTTAAGTGACTTGCCCAAGGTCATGACATAACTTGTGAGCTGTGAATCTAGAACTTGAACCTGAATCTCCTGGTTCTTGCTGTTAGTCTACCTGCTGGTCTGCAGAAGGTTCTCAGGGAGCACCCAAGCTCCCTTTGGGAAAATGGGGCTGAGGGAGAAGAAAGAAAACCTCTGGGCCTGCCCCTTTATACCATTACCTAGAAGGCAATGGCACCCCACTCCGGTACTCCTGCCTGGAAACTCCCATGGACGGAGGAGCCTGGTAGGCTGCAGTCCATGGGGTCGCTAAGAGTCGGATGTGACTGAGTGACTTCACTTTCACTTTTCACTTTCATGCATTGGAAAAGGAAATGGCAACCCACTCCAGTGTTCTTGCCTGGAGAATCCTGGGGATGGGGGAGCCTCGTGGGCTGCCGTCTATGGGGTCACACAGAGTGGGACACGACTGACNCTTTCATGCATTGGAAAAGGAAATGGCAACCCACTCCAGTGTTCTTGCCTGGAGAATCCTGGGGATGGGGGAGCCTCGTGGGCTGCCGTCTATGGGGTCACACAGAGTGGGACACGACTGACGTGACTTAGCAGCAGCAGAAGCACCCAGAGTAGAGTCAGTGAGGAACAGGAGGAACAAATTGGCCTCTCTGCCTGCAAGGTCACCAGAAGGGACCCAGACTGGGAGGGGAGCCCATTTGGAGGAATGCCAGCTCTGGGCAGCAGCACTGTGGTTCCTGCAGTGGGGGGCCTGGTGCCCAAGATGCAGAGGGGTGTCAGCACAGGCAGGGACCTCCATGAGACCAGAGAGGGCTCCTACAATGGCACATCCCTGGCCCCCAGGGCAGATGGATCTGCTTTTGACCCCACTCTGCCATGCACTCCTGTCTGCCTTCAGCTGAGGACCTAATTCTCTGAGTTTTGGTTTCCTCATCTTTCAGAGATAAAGCTACCTACTTCAAAACACCGTGAAGCCTGAAGGAGGGAATTACCAGGCACTTTGCACAAGATCTGTCACATGGGAACTAGTGTTATTATAAACTGTGTTCACTCATTGTAACAAACACTTATCTTCTGTACATACATCCTGGTGGTGAGATTACAGCAGAGAATAACAGACAAAAATCCTTGTCCTCTAAAGCTTTCAGATCAGTATGAGGAGATAGACAATAAGGAAGTATAATACACAGCATGGTGGATGGAAGTCTGTGTTGGAGGGAGAAACAAAGCAGGAAAGGGGGTGTGCAATTTTAAATAGACTGCTCAGGGAAAGCCTCGCTGCTGAGACATTTGAGTCAAGACTGAAGGTGAGAAACAGGAAGCCCACAAGCTGTCTGAGTGGGGGGACCCAGGATGAGGGGGTGCCAGCAGATGGAACAATGAGTGTGAAGGCCAAGGGTGGAAGCAGGCCAGGCGGTTTCTGAGAAGTAGCTCCTACAAGCAGAGTGAGAGATGGGGGAGGGCTGAGAAGGAGGAGTGCTCCTTCTCCTCAAGGAGCTGGCACAAGGACCTAAGACAACGAATAAACACAGAGCTGCACCCAAGAGTTACCGTCGGAGCGCAGCAGAGGAAGAAGCCACAGCAGCCTACAGCAGCAGGGCCTTCCGCTGGGCCCAGAAGGGGAAAGAAAGAGAAAACATTCCTTATATGTAGCGTTTGTGTTTCTAATTACAAGTGCTTGTAGTGGAAAATTTGGAGAGTTCCATAAAAATATAAAGAAGAAAATGGATTCTCTAGAATACTGGCACCCAGAGGCAACCACAGTTAACAGTGCAGTACGGATTTATATCTATCTCTAGTGTATTTAGTTTTCACCTGCCAAGGGTAGAAATGATTTGTTGCTACTTTAACAAAATGAGTCACAGTGACACTGAGCCCCACTCCATGCAATATTTCCTCAAATACTTCTGGGTGTTCCTAGGGGGACATCTCAAAGAATGTCACAAGCCCATCTATCCACAGCAGTCACCATGTGGGGCTTATGGAGGCCCATGAAAGGAGCCTCTGCCGGAGATGGTCCCTTGGGGGGTCCTTAGCATCCATGGCTGCTGCCTCCTCTGATGGCCACCAGGGTATCAGAGGGATGCTGTGTTCTGTGTGCAGGGGTGGACAGCGTGTCCTTCTCCCCAACTCTGTGTCAAGAAATATCACCTGGGTCCCAAAGCAGCAGTGCCAGGGACTGGCACTCTCCAACCTCCTTAGGAAGCCTGCTTGTCACTGCTTGCAATGTTTTACAAGCAACTCTCCAAACTTCAGCTGAAAATAGTTGCCTCCACCAGGACCAGTTCAGGTTCCCTTCCTCCACAACTCTTTTCCTCAAATCTTAGGGAAAAAAAGGAATAAAAAGGCAGTCCCTGTCTCCCAAGGCATGTCTGTTTACATTGCTGAACCAGAGCAGTGAACATCTGCACTCACGCTGACAGTGACTACACAGTTTAAGATTGGTGTTGATTTTCCCAAAACAGAGCAAAAGTCTGCCCCAGTGGTAGATTAAATTCTCTGCTGCTGCTGCTGCTAAGTCACATCCGTCATGTCCCCATAGACGGTAGCCCACCAGGCTCCCCCATCCCTGGGATTCTCCAGGCAAGAACACTGGAGTGGGTTGCCATTTCCTTCTCCAGTGCATGAAAGTGAAAAGTGAAAGGGGAGTTGCTCAGTCGTGTCCGACTCTTCATGACCCCATGGACTGCAGCCTACCAGGCTCCTCCATCTATGGGATTTTCCAGACAAGAGTACTGAAGTGGGTTGCCATTGCCTTCTCCAGATTAAATCCTCTACCTCTAGGCAAATCACTAGCAATTAGTTTCTTTCCTCCACGTTTCCCAGCTTCTCCTCACCATGTTTTTAAAACCATAGGGTGCATCTCAGTCAGGGATGCTGTATACCATGAGAGATGGCTATAATTTAGGTAAAAGATTGAAATGGAGAAAAGGATTCTAGGCAAGGGAAACCACTTCAGCTAAGGTCAGGTAGCAAGAGTGTGCAGTGTCCTGGGGACCATAAGGGGACCATATGGAGCAGAGTTTGTGGAGGAGAGGGGAGGGCGCTGTGGATGGAGGGAGACAGTGGCTGAGGGAAAGCCATGAGCACATGGATGGTGGCTTGGCTGGTCGTGAAGGGGGAGGCTGGAGGCAGGGAGGCCACCCCACGCTGGAGAGGATGGCAGCCTGACGTGGGGAGTGGTGCAGCAGGAGCAAGAGTGGGAAAGACTGGCTGGGGGACGAGCTTGGAACGACTGGATAACTGATCAGCTTTGGGAAGTGCAGCAGAGGGACATGTGAGGTATGACTCAGAACTTCAAGCTGGCATGTCTGGAAGAATGTTGGAGTCATTCATTAGAACAGCTGGATGCCCAGGGGGAGCTTGTTTGTGGTCAAGAAAATGGCTATGTCATCAGTTACACTGAGTCTCAGCTGCTCAGTTGAATATCTGATGGATACTTGGAGCTGGGGCAGAGGAGGGACACTGAGGCTGAAGGTAGACACTCTGAGTCAGTCTCTTTGAAGACGTAGCCCAAACCATGGGCTTTTTCTTTGAGAGAGAGTGTAGAGGGAGGAGAGCAGAAACTTGACAAGCTCAAGTTCTTGTTGAAAGCAAGGGTCTTGGCAGTTCCAAGCAGCTTACACAGAAACTCAGTCCTGCCCCCAGAGTGGCCTTCTGGGCCCATTTCCTAATTATATTTCTAACAAATGATCTGGGGGATAAGAAGGAAGTTCAAAGGGAATAGCATGGCCAGGGACTCATGGAACTGGGAAAACAGAAACTGCAAGTTGCTGCAGGTTGGTGTCAGTGACAGGGAGGCCAAGAGTCTTTGTGTGCATTAAAAATGGAAGTACAAACACACAGTCACACTGCAGCTGAAAGGACTCAGGACAGACCTAACCAAGGCTGAAATGGGTCAACTCATGAGCTTCCGACTTAGCAGCCTTTCTCTCCCAGCTTTATAAAGGACCTTCTGTCTTGGAATGGAACTTTCCAGGCAACAGCATCACCTTTGACCAGATCTGAGATATCTCCACAGGACAGATCCCGAGCGAGGGAGGTTCCACCTAGGGAGAACCCACACATTCAGCCTCTCGGACACACAGGGCATGTTGCCCAGACACAAATGCACACTTGGTATATATCAATATCCATACAAATGTCTCCTCCAACTCCACAGGAGACATAAAAAAATATCATTTGGCCACTATCATATATCAGGTACTTTGCCTAGAGCTTTCCAAGTATTTTTACATTTAGTCTCAAAACAATTGTGAGAGAAAGGGATCATTTCCTGATTTTGTAAAAAAAAAAAAAAAAAAAAAACCAAGGCTCAGAAAAGTTAACTATTTTGCCCAGGATTACATGCCTAGAAAATGGCAGCTGGTTCCTGACCCAGATCTGCCTGTGCACTCATGTGTTATTATTCTTCTTTCTTCAATATGTGTACACAACAGACTCATACACACAAACATACACCCATCCCTTCTGCACACACAAAATCCCCATAGAAAGTAAGCTTCTTGAGGGCAAGGATTGCATTTTGTCCACTGATGTATCCCAGGCATCTGGAACAGTGACTAGCACATAGTATGCACTCAACGAATATTTTCTGGTTGTCATTAAATGAACTGAAAGCATACATGCATGGAACACTCATCTGTGTGCAGAGATGCCTGCAAACGCACACATGAGCACACTCACTCACCTTCACACACNACCCAGATCTGCCTGTGCACTCATGTGTTATTATTCTTCTTTCTTCAATATGTGTACACAACAGACTCATACACACAAACATACACCCATCCCTTCTGCACACACAAAATCCCCATAGAAAGTAAGCTTCTTGAGGGCAAGGATTGCATTTTGTCCACTGATGTATCCCAGGCATCTGGAACAGTGACTAGCACATAGTATGCACTCAACGAATATTTTCTGGTTGTCATTAAATGAACTGAAAGCATACATGCATGGAACACTCATCTGTGTGCAGAGATGCCTGCAAACGCACACATGAGCACACTCACTCACCTTCACACACACACAATAAGTACATTAAATCCACTGCCTGAAAGGAGATCCCAGGTGAGGCCCCAGGTCTCAGAGGTGCCCCGACCCCTCACCCCAGGCTTGCTCCATCAGCGGCCTCACTCGCTGGTCTCCCCAGGCCCCTCCCTGGAGCAGCAACCAGCCCTCCCCGCAGCCTCATCACATCCCACCTCCTCCTTTTCTTAGTTCACTCAAAACAAATAATTTTTCTAAAAGATCTTTACTAAGAGAGAAAGAGAAAAACAATAAAAAAAAACAAAACACAAAAACCTGTAAGCTCTCGAACAGATGAGTCAACAGAGCCAGTTTCTTATCCTAAGTCATACCCTTGAGTCCAGCCACAGCCTGGCATAGCTGGTGAGGCGATCAGCTTGTGGAGAGCAGGCCCTGCCTGGCTGCTCTGCCAGCAGTTCAGATGCCCAGCCTGAGGGAGCAGGGAGTTGACACGGCTGCTCAATCTGGGCGATTCTCTCTTCCTCCAGATACGGCTGCTGCTTCTGTCCAGGCACAGACTCTCCTGCCACCCTGGCCTTCAGTTAACGGCAGTTTTACACCCTCTTTTTTTCTGCCATCTGCTGTGCCCTGGGCTTGTAAACCAGGCTGGTCCAACCCAGTCACTCGGTAGAATTGTGTCAATTCTGTGTCTAAAACTCCAACCACCTTAATTCCTTCCTGGAGCCTCAAGGCTCTGCCTGGCATGGCTCCTGCCCACCTCTGGGCCTCCATCCACTCCACCCTTCTTTTATCTGGTCTCCAATGACATTTGCAAAGCAGTTCTGATGGAGGTGCCAGAGCCCAGGGTCCCAAGGGTCTGCTCAGTCAGATGCCTCAGATACTCCAGAGCAGATCCTGGGCCAGTGTATCAACACTACTGGGGTCTCTGAATTGAAAAGTAAATTCCTGAGCCCACCCAAGGCCTGCTGGATCAGAATCTCTGCAAGTGAGACCCAGAAGCCAGCATGTTTAACAAGCTTCCCAGGTGACTCTCACACTCCAAAGTCCAAGAAGGACCACCCTAGATTTATTAAATTCCATACATACCCTCATGCATGTAAAATAATGATAGCTAAAATATTTATTGAGCACTTACGGTGTGCCAGGAAGTATTCTCATGTACTAACTCAGTTCACCCTTATAACAAGGCTGAAAAGGAGGCATGGTATCACACCCACTTCATGGTGACTTGCCCAGGTTCACACTGCCTTTGATGGGAAGTCAGGAATCAGGGCTAGGCTCTGTGACTTCCAAGCCTGCATGCAACCAGCACATAATCTCTAGCACACACAACTGCACCGACATCGACCACACACAGGACCCCCAACCCCTCAGAACCACTGACAAAAAGGTTCCAACAAAAAAAGATGGAGGGCCAGGGCGTTTTCCAAGGCTCCTGGTTTCTCTCTCACCTCAAGTCTGGCATACGCAGATCTGAGCTGAGCGAGCCAGCAGCCACAGCCAGCAGAGCCAGGGAGCTGGTGAGCTGTGGCCCCAGGTCTTTGGCAGCACCCCCGGGCCCTGAGGCTCAGCTCTGCCTGCTGTAGGAAGCGTGCCCACCATGGCCCTCTGCTGCCAGGCCCCACGGGCCCTGCCCCCTGGCCTCCACTGCCCAGAGTGGCCTGGCTCCCTGAGACCTGAGCCCCTGACAGGGCCCTCCCTGCAGCCAGAGAGCAGATGTGCGTGCAGCTTTCTCCAAAAGCAAGTCTTCTCAGGAATCCTGCCATGGTGGGAAGGTAGGGGGTGGGGGAAGGAGTGGAAAAACAACTGAAATAGCATAACAGAGAAAAGTGATCCAAAGAAAAAGCAGCAACTGCGTATCTGGAAGGAATAAACTGAGGAGGAAAGGCGCAGAGTTGTGCAGCGTGGCCACGGGGCTGCCAACCTTGGCAGCCTGGGACTGGGGGCTGGGGGCTGGGGACTGGGCGGCGCTGTCAACTGGCCACAAGGCTGATCTGGCTAGGGGCTGAGGTGCGGGGAGAGCAGAGATTGGGCTGATGCAGGGGCTTGAGAAGGGGATTTCATCCAGCAGCATCTTCCTTCCCANGGACTGGGCGGCGCTGTCAACTGGCCACAAGGCTGATCTGGCTAGGGGCTGAGGTGCGGGGAGAGCAGAGATTGGGCTGATGCAGGGGCTTGAGAAGGGGATTTCATCCAGCAGCATCTTCCTTCCCAGGGCTCTGGGCAATGTGTTCTTCAGCCTCCAAGAGCCATCTGCAGGGTCCTTCCCAATGTTCTCCACCTGAAGGGTTTGTTTAGGACTGTGGAAAGAACCAGAATGATGCCTGGACTCAGACGCCCTGATAGTGGGGAGAGAAGGCTTTCTCAGAATAGGGCTGGATGCTCTGACAGTAGAGGAGAAAGATGGGAAGGATTTATTCTGAGGCCACAAAATGCAGGATCAAGTGGTTCTCACCTAGCTCCCTCCTGATGAGCAGTGCAACCGAGAGCAACTCACTTATTAAACACTGAGCCCAAGTCCCCTCCCTGTAAAATAGGCTAACTCAGGCTTTCTCTGTACATCTCAGGGTCAAAAAAGATCCATAGATTAGACAGCCTATCAAAGCTGAGGCTTGAGCACAGAAGTGAGATGGGGCTGTGTCTCAACACGTGGAGCTGAAGGATTGGGTTTGAGACCAATTTACTAGCCACATGACCTTAGAGTAGACGTTTAACTTCTCTGTGCTCAAAGGAGCCAAGCCTAGTTACATGAAAAGCTTTTGAAAAAAGTTTTACAAGCAGTAGATGCTGTCAGCTCCCACTTCCTCATCATGTTCCAGGTACAGATTGTATGTATATTTTTGTGAGGCAGACTACATATTCCCATTTTACAGAGAGAAAAAGAAGGCTCAGGGAAGTTAAGGAACCTCTGAAAACTGACAGATGCTTAAGTTGAACCAGGTCTGTCTGACTCTGGAGCCCATGGCGTCTCTCCTACTGCAGCCCACAGGGCAGGGATGGGCAATGCCTGGTTGGTAAGCCTAGGAAAGAGGTGCAATCTTAGTAGAGGAGCCTGGCTGAGGATATTGGGCGGCAAGAGCAGGGACTCTGTTCGGGCTCGTCTTGTGCAAGAGGCGTGTTGAAGTGTGATGTGCCCAGACCTGGAGGAACAGAAGCCCCCAGTGCCTCATGACAACCTGGAGGCCAGGTGCCCGAGGGTGCAAAGGCGCCATAATCCACTGTGAGGGCAACTGCCAGGCAGAGCCTGGGGAACAAAGCAGGGAGCCCGAGAGCTGCCAAGTAGGTCAGCAGAGCAGCACACTGTTGAGCGAGATAGGTGTGGAGCTGGGGACAAACTGGGTTGTTAACAGGCTAACCACAGATAAAAGGAGGCCCAGACAGGTCAGCAGGATGGCTCAGGAATCAACTCCATAGCTGTGGTTGATGCCTCCTCTCATATCAGAGGCTCTGTGAGGCTATGGGGGATTTTGAGTGGACAGGTTATTGAGACCAGGGCTCAAGTACAGAGAGAAGGCTGGTGGTTGGTTGGTCACAGGGTATGGAGCTGAAGAATCAGGTTTGAGATCTACTCACTAGCCATTTGACCCTGGAGTATACACTCAACTCTCTGTGCTGAAGAGCCAAGCCTAGATAAGAGCTGAGCAAAGATGGTCTCCCTCCACATATGCTCACCAGCCCCTGCCCACGCCTCACTTCTGTTTTAGCAGTTTTGACCACTCCATTGTAATGACCAGCCAGTGTGTCCATCACCCCATCAGGACTGTGGGTTTCTCAAGGGCACCCCATCGTGGTGCCTGATACAGGGATTTGAAAGTGTTTGAGAAATGAAGGAGGAGCTAAGTGAACAAACATCCATCCTAAGGACATCCTAAAAGCAGGCAGTGGCCGATCTGGGTCTTATGGGAGTGGATGTGTTTAGATAGTATTAGGTTGCCCACTCCAGTATTCCTACCTGGAGAATCACAGGGATGGGGCAGCCTGGTGGGCTGCTGTCTATGGAGTCACACAGAGTCGGACATGACTGAAGTGACTTAGCAGCAGCAGCAGCAGCAGGTTGCCCAAAGAGTTCATTCAGGATTTCCCATACCATCTGATGAAAACCCCGAACAAACATTTTGACCAACCCAATACTTTCTNGGCTGCTGTCTATGGAGTCACACAGAGTCGGACATGACTGAAGTGACTTAGCAGCAGCAGCAGCAGCAGGTTGCCCAAAGAGTTCATTCAGGATTTCCCATACCATCTGATGAAAACCCCGAACAAACATTTTGACCAACCCAATACTTTCTCTTTAAAGAAATCAAAGCTCTTCTTAGTTCCTAATATTTGAGTTAGCCATCACACAGCACACATACCAGTCCCCAAATGCTAAAAGAATTCTTTCAACAATGTTTATTCATTCCACAAACATTTGCTGAGCTTAAACTCTGCATCAGGCTGAAAAACAAAGGCTAAGAAGATAGGGTCCTTGTTTTCAAAAGTGCGACTGGGAAGTGGTTGGGAATGGGGTGCAGATAAGCACATGATAATCATATTCTTTGACTATCTAGAGGATTCTGTGGGAGCCCATGTAGAGATATAACCAGTTTATCCAGAAGGGAGCAAAGAAAGTGTTGCTATATATGGTTGTGCAGGTTGTGTACTGCACAAGGCAGGGTGCTCCTTGGAGTTGAGCAATGCAGTTCTTCCTGGCCAGTGGCATCTGAAGCCCTATTGCTCCATCATTCCAACCCCCAAACCCTAGTCCATCAACCTGGTCCCAGTGGGTCTTTCTCCTCCTCTGGCTCCTCTCTGAGAATTTCTTTGTCTAGCCCTCCAGAGAATTTTTCTTCCGGAAAATGCTCTAGGAGCCCCTGTGATCCCCTTTCTCCTGCCAGCTCCATAAAGCAAGCCGGCTCCTCTCAGAGAATTACAGTTTGGGGAAGTGTGATTCATGGGGAAAGAACTCTTTCCATGGCTTTCTAACCTTTGATGTGACCCCAAAAAACCTGTGGCTAATACAGAATGCTCTAAATCTCACAAAGCTCATAAACACAAGAGCCACACTGCATTGGGCCATGAACAAGGCCTCTGGCTAGTCAGCTCCTGCCACCAGCTGGAGGAATGTTCCCCTGTTCCCACCCTACACTGACAGCCCTCCCCACCACCCCTCCACCCTCCTGGCAGCTCTTGCAGCGGCCCAGGGTCCCTTTGGCTGGGAAGGGAGGCTTGTCGAGGCCCCCGATGGCCCACCAGTCCATGGCTGGACCCAGAACCTCTGCAGCTCCAGCTCTGCTAGGAAAGGCCTCAGTTGCTGAGCAAGGGAGGGAAAAGCCAGAGAAATGGGCTCTAAAATCCAGCCTCCCTGATAGGAAGAACAGCTGGGATTAGAAAGATATTTGTGAATTTTAGGTGACATGTCTGCAAAAGTAGAGCCCACTGAGGTTCCTGGAAGCTTTCTTGCAAAGCAAAGCAACATAAATGAAGTCTGTTTTTCCCATGAAAACAATGTGGGGTTTTTTTGGGGGGCGGGGGGNTGGTAGGGGACGGCGGTCTTGCTCCCTGGAAAACCTTTCCAGAGATTTCTTTTCCCCTGAAGGCCAGGGATGCACCAGAAAGGTGAACCTTGCTCTCTTCTCCAAGGCTGGGGCGACACAGTGGGAAGGACTGGGTTGTGTCCTGGTGGGGGCCATCTAACAGGCCCCCAGCGTACAGCCAACTCACTCTCCATGGGACAGAGGCATCTGCTTTTTCAACTCGTTAATTTCATACTCAGAACCTGGGGAAAATCACCACCCCTCCCCCCTGCTTTCCCCACCTCCACTTTAATCGGATTCTCACTTACTTTAGTGAACAGAGAACGGAAAGGACCTCCTCTTAGTGTGTGCAGGCACTCAGAACGAATGGAGAAATCCCAGGGGTCTAGCTATTGAGCTCCTGTTTGCCATATTTCTTTAGAATCTGCAATCAGGAGCCCTCACTTCTCACTCACCTATGGTCATCATTTACTCTTTGGGCCTCAATGGCCTCATTTGTGAAACGGAGATAGTAATAATATCATCCCACAATGTTGTTTGATGTGAGGAATAAATGAGGTATGAGAAAGGGCTTTGCAAACACTATAGTGCCACACATAATAATTACAGCGATTAATATTATTATCACAGTGCTACAAGCACTATAAAAATAGCCATTGTCCCCTAGAAATCTGCTCCTCCTCGAGCCTGGCGATGTTTTCAGGGGAACACCAGCAGAGCCTTCGAGACTAGAGTCTTTGTCCCCTGGCCAAACATGCCAGGGGGCACAGCCAGGGCAGGAGGGCCAGGCTGAGGCCGGCCCTCTCTCTCCCTGCCACCACCCAGCCTCTAGCAAGAGGACAGCGATTATACTCCCAAGGAGGAGCGAGGTTCTTTCCCAGGGATTACCTCACTCCTCCAGAGGCGAGCAGACAGAAAGAGAGGGAGGAGCAGGGTTGGCTAAGTGGGCAGCCTGGAGTCACATGACTTTCCCTAAGCCAGAGGAGGCAGGGCCAGAGGAGCAGACTAAACGGGGCTGATCCTTAGGGTCAAATCCAGGAACTACTCCCTACCCACCCCCTGCCCCAGCCCCCAGAGCCGGGCTCAAAAGGGTCCAGGGAGACTGAAGCTCTGCGGCTCCCACAGTAACTGCTGTTGTCTGCTGAGCCTTTCTCGGTGTTTTCCATCCATTTTCTCTCAATTGACCCTAATCACAGCCCTGCCACACAGGGGTTATTAGCCCCTTTTTCACAAGAGGCTCTAACCGATGTCATTTTCCCAAGGTTGCTCATCTACTTAGTGGCAAAGCTGGACAAGATCTGAACCAGGACCCGTTTAAGTCCATAGCTCAGAACCACGCTACCCACTGCCTGCTCGTCTGGTCAGCCCAAAGCAGCAGGGTGAGCTGAGTTGGGCTAGCCTCAGGGTGGGGTCTCCAGCCACGCCAGGGAGAGGAGAAAGCCTACCAGGAGAGGGGAAATGGTTTGCTCTTAGTAACTGCACTTCTGGACACCTGCCAAGCCTGCACACCCCAGACTAAGCCACAGGGCTGCCCTGCCCTTGTGCCCAGCTGGAACAAGTGTCAAAAGTGACCTGCTCCAGCATTTGGCCCCAAAACTAGGGGAGGCACTGGGGAGCCCCAGAAAGAGATCTTCTCACTTCACTTCCTGCTCACTGCAGAGCAACAGGGGCCTGATCATGGCAGACAAGAACCCTGCTCCTGAAGCAGGTGCGAGCGAGGACAGGCAGCCCTCTAGTCTTCCACCCCCAAACTGGCTGTGGGGAAAGATGTCTGAGTCCTCACCCCAAAGCAGGAGTTGGCCAGCTTTCCCCTCTTTTCTTGCCATCTCAGGAAGGGGTGATGGTGAGACGGCCTGGACTGAGGCAAAAAAACAAAGGAGTACCGATTAAATCCTATGGTTTTTGTTGGGATGGATCACCCCAAAGGAATTCTTTCTACTTATTGTAAAAGTCATATAGATGTATTACAGGAGATTTGGCAAATAGAAGAAAATGAATTATCTATAATTTTACCACCATAACACAACCAATGGCAACATTCTTGTGTCATTCCTTCTCAGGTGTCCCACCCCTTTTTTATTAAAAAAATTTTTAAACTGTGCTTATGCCATTTTCAGAAGTGGTTTCCCCCAATCACTTGTAACATAAAATCACCTTCCCATGTCACTGTGCAGTTGGCCTGTACTCCTCTGGGACAACTGTAGGGGGTAGGGGGAGTCCACTGTGTGGGTCAAAGTAAAGCTTCCACTCCCTGATTTAAGAATGTTCATATTTGAAGTCTTAACCAAAGTAGATAACTTGAATCACATTTAGTCAACCTTTGATAAACTGCCTGTTTTGCAAAGAATAAGATGATATGGACTCAGAGCTAGCCCCAGAAAATCCAAGAAGTCCTTGGTTGCAGCAGGTTGGGGAGGGGGGTCTGTGAGGGGGGAGGCACAGCTGGGCTGAGGTTGGGGCACCTGCCACCACTTCAGAGCCAAACAAATCAGGCCCCTTGCCATCCTGGCCCTGCAGAGCCTGGGTTCTCAACACTGCTTCCAGGCCAGAGAGTTGCCAGGAGAAACTGATTATAGAAGAATGTTAGATTGGAAAGCAAGGAGCCTCTGCCACATGCCTGCTGTCCTTTACATAGCCTTCCTGCCCTTGCTAGGGGCCTTCCTGGGGAGGGCAGCCCTGAGAATGCTGGCCCGTGGCTGGACGGCAGCCTAGTTCCTAGGTGGGCCTCCAGCCCATTATCCTGCCCAGGGATGCTCTCCAACAGGTCCTCTGAGGTTTACTAGGTATTTATCAAAGGGTCTACTGAAGGCATTGGGCTTCCCCAGTGGCTCAGTGGGTAGAGAATCTGCCTACAATGCAGCAGACACGGGATATGTGAGTTCGAGCCCTGGGCCAGAAAGATCCCCTGGAGAAGGAAATGGCAATCCACTCCAGTATTCTTGCCTGAAAAATCCTATGGATAGAGGAGCCTGGTGAGCTACAGTTCATAGGGTCTCAAAGAGTTGGACACAACTGAGCACAGCACACAACACAAGTGAATGCATTGTTTGAGTCCCTCCGCAAACAAGAAGAAAACTTCCCTGCCCCTGGAAGCTTATAGCTAGTTCCTGAAGAATTGAATACAAAGGCAGTGTAGTCTCATGGTCAATGGCTTGCACTCCAGAGCCAGACTTGGCTGGGTTGAGTACTTCCCCCTGCCTCCCCCTCCACTTATTGAACAAGTAAGTAACTTTAACCTTTCTAAGCCCCTGCTTCCTCATCTGCAGAATGGGGTTAATCTAATTTACTTGCAGAGCTGTGGGAAGGATTAGAGAGAATATATGTAAAGTGCCAGGCATTTGGTAGGTTTTCAGAAACGGTGGTTATAATTAAAGTAGCACAAAACACATGTAAAGTAATAAAAGGACACCACGTAAAGCAAGGAGGTCAGAGGATTGAACAGGGAAGGAGCAAATAGCGCTTCTAAAGCCAGGGGCTTCTCAACCCTGGCTAGGCAGAAGAACCACCTGGGCAGCTTTGAAAGTATGCTAATGCCCAGGCCCCACCAAGCAATTAAACCAGAAAGGGACCCCAGGCCTAGGAACATTTTGTAGAACACTGCCCAGCTAAATCTTGGTGCATCCCAAATGGAGACCAAGTGATCAAGGTGTTTTGAAAATGTGTACTGGAAAGGAAATGTGTTATGTTACCTTGTACACACTAGGCATTCTCACAACTGTTAACTCATCCGAGTTCTTGTAATGGTCACCTGAAGCAGATACGTTTAAGCCTATTTGAAACAAAAGGAAGCAGAGATTTAGGAAGGTCACTGAAATTCACCCACCCCTAGCCCATGCTCTAGAGCTGCATCATCCAGGAGAAACAGAGTGTGAGCCATGAATGGAGACCAGAGGTACAATTTCACATTTTCTAGTAGCCGTATTAAAAAGTTAAAAAGAAACAGGTGAAATTAATTTTTAAAATATATTTGATTTGACCCAGTATAGCCATAAACTTACTATTGCAATGTGTTATCAATATAAAAATTATTCATGAAGTATTTCATATTACTCTTTTTACACTGAGTCAGCAAGATCTGGTGTATATTTTGCACTCAGAGCACATCTCAGTTCGGACTGGCCACAAGTGCTCAATTCAGATGGGTCACATAAGGCTAGTGACTGTGGTGTTGGACTGGCTAAAGGAACCCTTGACCTGGAATCCGACCAAGCAGGTAATAAGAGGAGGTGGGGGGCTGAGGAATTTCAGAATTAGCCCAGAGGTTCTTAAATGAGAGAGTGACCTGGAGCTCAGCCTGCATTCGGATGGCTGGGGGGTCTGTAGGTCTCCACAAGCCTAAGCAAGAAGTCCAAATGGACAGTCACATGCAAAAGAATGAAGCTGGACCCTGATCTTATCCCATACACAGACGTCAACTCAAAATGGATTAAAGACTTAAACATAAGACCTGAGTCCTTAAAACTCCTAGAAGAAGATGTAGGAAAGGCTTCTTGATATTGTTTCTCAGCAATTCTTTTTTGGATTTGACTCCAAGAGGACAGGCAACAAAAGCGAAAATAGACAAGTGGGACTAGAACAAAGGATAACGTTTCTGCACAGCAGAAGAAACAACGAACCGGGCTTCCCCAGTGGCTGAGTGGTAAAAAATCCATCTGCCAGTTCAGGAGACATGGGTTCAATCCCTGATCCAGGAAGATCCCATGTGCTGTGAAGCAACTAAGCCCATGCGCCACAGCTGCTGAATCTGTGCTCTAGATCCTGGGAGCTGCCAACTACTGAAGGCCACACGCCCCAGAGCCCATGCTCTACAAAAAGAGGAGCCACCGCAGTGAGACGCCTGCACACAGCCAGAGAGCAGACTCCACTCACCAAAGCTAAAGAAAAGCCCCAGCAGCAACAGAGACCCAGCACAGCCAAGAAGAAATATAACTATAAAAAAAAGAAACAATGAACAGAATGAAAAGGCAGCATATGGAATCTGAGAGAATATCTGCAAACCATGTATCCAAAAATGAGTTAATATCCAAGACATAGGAACTCTTACAACTCAGTAGCAAATAATAATAATAACTCTATTAAAAATGGGCAAAGGACCTGCATAGACATTTTTCTGAAAACTCACAAATGGCCAACAGACATTTGCAAGGGTACTCAACATCATTAATTATCAGGGAATGCAAATCACAACCATAGTGAGCTAATATCCCACACCTGTTAGGATGTGTGCATGGTGTGTGCTAAGTTGCTGCAGTGGTGTCCGACTCTTTGTGACACTATGGACTATAGCCCATCAGGCTCCTATGTCCATGCGATTCTCCAGGCAAGAATACGGGAGTAGGTTGCTGTGCCCTCCTCCAGGGGATCTTCCCTACCCAGGGATCAAACCCCAGTGTCTTATGTCTCCTGCATTGGCAGGCAGGTTATTTACCACTAATGCAACCTGGGAAGCCCACCTGTTAGGATGTCTGTTATCACAAATATAAGAGATAACAGTGTTGGCAAGGATGCAGAGAAAAGGGAACCCTTGTACACTGTTGGTGGGAATGCATGTTGGTGCAGCCCTTATGGAAGACAGTATTAAGTGCCTCCAAAAACTAAACTAGATCATTCAATCCAACATTCCCTGGGTATATATTCAAAGGAAATGAAATCACTATGTCAAAGAAATAGCTGCATTCCCAGATTCATAGCAGCATTATTCACAATAACCAAGATAGGGGAACAACCTAGTGTCTGTTTGTGAATAAATGGATAAAGAAGATGGTTATATTTATGCAATGGCCTTAAAAAAGAAGGAAATCCAACCATCTGCAAGAACATGAATGAAATTGAAATGCGCTTATGCAAAGAGAAAAAAGTCAGAGAAGGAGAAATATTTTATGGTAAAACAGGTGGAATCTAAAAAAAAAATCGAACTCATAAAGAATAGAATGGGAGTTGCTGAGGGCTGGGAGATGAGAGGAAAAGGGGAGATGCTGGTCAAAGGGTATAGACTTTCATAAGATGAAAAAGTTCTGAGGACCTAATGTATAGCCTAGTGACTATAGTGAATAGTCCTGTGTCATATACTTTAAATTTGCTAAAAAATCTTAAATACTATCATCAAAAAAAAAAAAAAGGTAACTATCTGAGGTGATAGCTGTAGTTAATTAGCTGCAGTAATCATTTCATAATCTACATGTTTATCAAATCATCACACTGTACACTTTCAGTTCAGTTCAGTTCAGTCACTCAGTCGTGTCTGACTGTTTGTGACCCCATGAATAGCAGCATGCCAGGCCTCCCTGTCCATCACCAACTCTTGGAGTTCACTCAAACTCATGTCCATTAAATCAGTGATGCCATCCAGCCATCTCATCCTCTGTCGTCCCCTTCTCCTCCTGCCCCCAATCCCTCCCAGCATCAGGGTCTTTTCCAATGAGTCAACTCTTCGCATGAGGTGGCCAAAGTACTGGAGTTTCAGCTTCAGCATCAGTCCTTCCAATGAACACCCAGGACTGATCTCCTTTAGGACGGACTTGTTGGATCTCCTTGCAGTCCAAGGGACTCTCAAGAGTCTTCTCCAGCACCGCAGTTCAAAAGCATCAATTCTTCGGCACTCAGCTTTCTTCACAGTCCAACTCTCACATCCATACATGACCACTGGAAAAACCATAGCCTTGACTAGACGGACCTTTGTTGGCAAAGTAATGTCTCTGCTTTTGAATATGCTATCTAGGTTGGTCATAACTTTTCTTCCAAGGAGTAAGCGTCTTTTAATTTCATGGCTGCAGTCACCATCTGCAGTGATTTTGGAGCCCCCCAAAATAAAGTCTGACACTGTTTCCACTGTTTCCCCATCTATTTCCCATGAAGTGATGGGACCAGATGCCATGATCTTCGTTTTCTGAATGTTGAGCTTTAAGCCAACTTTTTCACTCTCCTCTTTCACTTTCATCAAGAGGCTTTTTAGTTCCTCTTCACTTTCTGCCATAAGGGTGGTGTCATCTGCATATCTGAGGTTATTGATATTTCTCCCGGCAATCTTGATTCCAGCTTGTGCTTCTTTCAGCCCAGTGTTTCTGCATATAAGTTAAATAAGCAGCCTTGACGTACTCCTTTTCCTATTTGGACACTTTATATAATGTTATTTGTCAGTTACACCTCAGTAAAGCTGGGGAGGGGGTTGGAAATCCAAAGACAATGAGGGGCCAGTGAGAAGATGAAGAAGGAAACCCCAGCAGGCAACCAGCCCCATAAGTAGGACTGGGAGCCTTGGCACCTCCCTTCACCTCGGCTGGAGGAGATCCCCTGCCTAGGGGCTGAAGTGTGAATTTACTGAGCTGGGAGAAAGCTGTTTTACGGTTCCTTTGGCTCCTTACTCACGGAAGCAGACTCACACCAGAACCCTCCCCTCCGGCTCCCCCCACCAGCCCTGCAGCCCATAAAGGGTAATGGAGCTGAAGTTAAAATAGTCACATGAAACCCACCTCATTTGAAAGGGCACCTGCTTTAAAGGCCAAATTTCCTGAGCCCAGGTTTATACATTAAGCTACAGAAAGACCTAATTAATTCAGAGCAACCCCACTAACTCTAAATTTGGGATACATTCTGCCTCAGGCGGGTCTGAAGTCTTTCCTTTTACACTATCTATGAAGAAACGGTTTGCTAAGCAAATAAATAGTGCAGGCCAGATTACAGAGACAGGTCTGGCTTACTTAAAACTGTTTTTAAGAACTTTAAAAATCACTTTAGCAGCCCCATTTGCAGGAAGCTAATGAGATCATTACAGCTGGTCCTTATCTATTTATTTCAACATTTCGGTTTTCCAAGCACCTTCAGACACACCTTTGGATGTGACCTTTCAGTTGGAGATGCTGTTATGATTTAGTCTCCAGCAACTGCCTTAAAGCCTGACACACAGTAGGTATCCAGGTACTTAATAGTCACTAAATGAATGGAGACAGGCATGGCAAATAATAGTCACGTATTATAAGTGAGAAAAAGGAGGCTCAGAATTGTTTATAACGTATCCCAGGGGATCCCTCCAGCTGAACCAGCCTATGGTTCATCAGTGGTGAAGCTGGGGTTCAGACCATTCCTGGCTTTATGGGATCTTTCCGTTCTGCTATGACCAGAACTGCTGCTTGACAACAGTTTACTAGCTATGTTTCAGGAACAGTCTTTTTGGTGTTGTTCAGTCCCTAAGTTATGTCTGGCTCTTTGTGACCCATGGACTGCACTAAGCCAGGTTCCTCTGTCCTCCACCATCTCCCAGAATTTGCTCAAGTTCATGTCCATGAATTTGACAGTCAGTGATGTCATCCAACTATCTTGTCCTCTGTTGCCCCCTTCTCCTCCTACCTTCAATCTTTCCCAGCCTCAGGGTCTCTTCCAATGAGTCAGCTCTTTGTATCAGGTGGCCAAAATATTGGCCACACTTGCTCCTTAGAAGGAAGGTTAGTTCTTAGGAGCAACAAAAGCCACTTTTTTTTTTTTTTCTTATAGGCTTTTCCCCAGATAAAGGGGTGGTAAGTTCTGGAACCTCAGCCTCCCCACTAACAAGCCACAGTTCCCTTCTCTGCAGAGCATGGGAGGCCCTTCTGAGTTGGCCTGACTCTGACACTCAGCATGCACGGCTGTTGGGATGTCAGGGAGCGAGCCTAGGTGAGTGTCCTCCCTGGGAGGAAAGGGCTGAAAGAATTGGGGACCGACTGTTCCACGTTCATGTCGGCCTGGATCCTGCCGGGACTGCTTCCGAAGGCACTGGCCTTCCCAGAAAGGATGGTCTCTGTCCTCTGGGACTCCCCTTCCCCGGATTGGTGGGGGCTCGGGGGAGGGGTCGCGGGATGGTCGATTCTCTCCCTGCCCTTTGTTCTGGAGGCTCTGCTGGCTTGGAACACTGCGCAGGGAAAATTCCCTGACCGTGAGATCTGCAGGCTGCAGGGTCCCGGGGGAAGGCCGGGCCTGGGGCTCTTTCGTGCTGCAGCTGGAAAGAGGGGTTGGGTTTCAGCGAGCCGGGCTGGGGGAAAGCGACTTGCCTTCCCGGTGGTGAGGGAGCCGGGCCTGTGAGCCAGCAGTGCCGACAGCTTCCTGTCGAGAGCTGGGGGCCCACGTGACCGCTCCCCACTTGGAGGATTAGGGGGTGAAAGGCCCAAGGTGGCAGGAGAGCAGGAGGGGCACCCAGGCGCTCTCTGGGGTGCGGGAGGCAGAGCACTAGATCCTTCTTGCTAAATGAGTTCGGCGGGCTGCTGGCTGCTTGTCGCACGGTCCAGCGAGCCGCCGCTGTCTGGGGGTTGTGGCGGGCGGGGGTGGTGAGCCTCGGCGCTGGCTGGGGCCAGGGCTGTTTGTTTAACGTCCCCTCCCCCAACCTGGCCACACACGTCCCCTCAGTGCCGGCCGAGTGCGGTAGCCCCAGACCTGCTCGTGAGAAGGAGACGGGCTCCGGCTGTGACGGGGAACAGACGGGCGGGCGACTGGGCTGAGGGCAGTGCACAGTCTCTGCCTCCTGGGCTTCCTCCCCAGCTGGCCCCTCAAGGCCAAGTGCAGCTGCCGCCAGGCAACCACGCCTCCCACTGAAGCCATCCGCTCTGAAGAGGCCCCCAATATCAGGCCTTGTCTAGAGATGCCCTGTTCTGTTCAGCAAGCATTATTGAGCACCTACAGTATATACCAGGTGGTGCTAGTGGTAAAGAACCCACCTGTCAAGGCAGGAGACGTAGGAGACATGGGTTCGATCCCTGGGTCAGGAAGATCCTCTGGAGGAGGGCACGGCAACCCATTCCAGTATTCTTGCCCAGGGAATCCCATGGACGGAGGAGCCTGACGGGCTACAGTCCATAGGGTCAGAAAGAGTCAGACACAACTGACTTAGTACGCACACACGGTCTGCAGAGAGGCAGGAACATGATAGACTGCGATGACAAGGTTTGAGAGTGATAGGTGACAGTGAGTCCCAGAGGAGGGTACCCAGGTTAGCCTTGGGGCTCGGAGGCTGGGGAGGCCAGCAGGGAGGGCAGGGCAGGGCAGAAGGCGTACCCCGAGGACCCAGTTCAGACATGGGTTTCTGAGACCAGTCTCAGATCCCACCTGAGATGGATCCCCTCTTCCTCTCACCCCTGCCCTGCCACCACTGCCCAAGGGGTGGCCTTGAACCCATAGTCCTGTGGGAGGTAGAGAGACTAGTAGGTGGCTTCTCAGCCAGGCCTCCTCAGTCAGGTTTTCCAGGGCAGCTGGGCTCCCCCTCCCTCATGAACACTCCCTGTGAGTGAGGCATTGGGTGGCAGAAAGAGAGAGGGGGCCACCAGCCAGCCCTCCACTACCCTCCAACGGAAGACCAACAGCCCCGGGCCAAAACCCTATGCCACCTGACACCTCATCAGGATCTGAGTGTGCACTGCTCCCCATCACCTTGGAACGTTGGAGTCTCAGCCGCCTTCTCTTTGGAATTTCTGGTGCAGCTCTCTCTGCCCTGTAGGGGATTTTTGTTCCAAGCTCCATGTCTATTGTTTACACAGCTCAGAGTTCCATGGAGTTAGAACAACATGCTTTCCTTCCCACTGAAGGTGCTATGAAAAACAGCCGGTCTGAGGGGGCGGGCAGAAGGGCCATGTGGACTGTCAGGAACCTTGTTCTGATGGGCTCCTCCACCAAGGATGCTCTCCCCAGAGCTGGCTCAGCCTAGAGACCCTGGGTGTTCCTGGAAGTGTGGCCTGGGACTCTGAGGGAGCTGGGGTTCTGGAACTCTTGCTGGGAATTCTGGCTCTAAGAAGGGAGCTGTCCCTTCATGGAGACCCACAGGCCTGGAATACCTCCCAAAGAGGGGATGATGGAAATGTACCCATCTTCAACCCAGTTACCAGTTGCCACCTTAGCTGAGGGCCCCAGGAAGAGGCAGGAAGCTGGTACTTCGATGGCCAGCAGGCCACATTCTGGGAGAGGACGGGAGGGGAGAATAGTGATGGGAGAGGAGGAAAAAGCTGTCCAGTCATTTTGAGGAAGATCTGAACACTCCTCCCTGCTTTTAACCAGCACATTCTGCCCCTGGGGATTCTCCCTAGCACCCTGCTTTTCCCTCTCTGCTGGAGAGATCTCCCTGCTTCTCTCTTGCTTGTTTTAAGAACCGTCTAGAAGCAGTGGGCAGCGGTTTGGATGCTTGAGGACTCTGATGATTATTCCTCAGGTCTTCCCTTGGATGTCCCCTGAGAGCCTGGTTCAAAGCTCCCCACCCGCCAACAAACCTCATTCCTGCTCCTCTCCTTGTGACCCCTTCTCTCTACCTTCCCCCTGACTTCTCTGTCCTACAGCCCTGTCCCTCCAGCATGTCCTGCCTTTGGGTCTCTGAGTTTTCTCCACTCACACTGTGCACAATGCATATCCCTGTTCATCAGTTAACAAGCACCAGGGCAAGTCATTCACTTCCCTGGGCCTCCGTTTCCCTGTCTATAAGATGATGAGAGCAGCACGTGGGGGTGGGGAGCCATATGGCCTGGAGAGTCCCTACAAGCCCTTCAACTCAAGATCCAAAGCACCTTTGTGGTGCCTGGGCAGATATTATACGAAAAAAAAAAATGACACCCAGTGTGTGCACTGGACCCCTCATCCCTCCAGCCCAGGCCAGCTCAGGGCTGGGGAGCAATCCCTTCAGATTCAAGAGACCACAGGTCAGATGCCAGGATGGGCACAGCCATGTGGAGGGGACATCCCGATGGGAAGGGGACAGGATGGGGGTGAGATGAACCTTGTCTACCCTCTCCCTTGACTAGTTCAGACACTCTTGAGTGCTGCAAAATTTCCCAGTGGTTCTGTGCCAAGAATCCCCCAGCAGAGTGACTTAGTGTCTGGGGTTACAGAGACTTTGTTACTGCAGCAAAGCATACTACAAGCCATTTGCCGGTTTAATTTAATTATTTATGATAACACTTCAGAGTAAAAACTACACTTGTCAAAATAAAGGGGACTTTGTGCTGCAATGACCCACATTTTATTGTTGCGTTACTTAATGCACCGAAACCTGGTAATCGGCACCAGATCTCCCCGCAACTTGGGCAAATCAGCACCGTGTGCGGAGGACTGCGATGGATTATTGCTTCCTGCGGGAGTTATTTTAAACGAATTCTAACAAAAAGGCATTTCGAGTCCATTCTCCCACCCTAGTCAAATTGCCTCCTTTTCCCCCAGAGGAGCGTTTCTGACACATTTGACTGTTGCTGTGTGCCCTTAACCCGCTTCCCTCTCCTGCACATGCCATCCACTAGCCGAGCCTTAAACCCATCTGCACAGCAGACTCTGCTAACGGAAGCTTAAGAAGATTTCAGATTCCTCGGACCATGCCAGAGAACCCCCACTGAGCCTCATTGTCAACCTCCTCTCCGTCAACATCTAGCCCCTCTGGGCATTTCCTCCTCTGTGGCCCACTTTGCTCTTCTCCTGGCAGCTTCTGCTCCTCGACTTTAAGTTTCTTGAGGGCAAGGTCTTTATCTTATACAGACCCAATGCAGAGCACTAACTCCCGTTGTCACCCAGCATGGGGCCCCTCTCCCTCCCACCCTCCCTCATGCCTTAGACCCACATTCTTCCTTTGGCAAAATTGGCCTTTTGAAGACAGAGCTTTCTGATTACACTGTGATAGATGCTGCTACTGCTGCTGCTAAGTCACTTCAGTCGTGTCCAGT
>SJYV01029701.1:1242011-1293724 GCA_006410875.1 Neotragus pygmaeus
GGGGGTGAGATGAACCTTGTCTACCCTCTCCCTTGACTAGTTCAGACACTCTTGAGTGCTGCAAAATTTCCCAGTGGTTCTGTGCCAAGAATCCCCCAGCAGAGTGACTTAGTGTCTGGGGTTACAGAGACTTTGTTACTGCAGCAAAGCATACTACAAGCCATTTGCCGGTTTAATTTAATTATTTATGATAACACTTCAGAGTAAAAACTACACTTGTCAAAATAAAGGGGACTTTGTGCTGCAATGACCCACATTTTATTGTTGCGTTACTTAATGCACCGAAACCTGGTAATCGGCACCAGATCTCCCCGCAACTTGGGCAAATCAGCACCGTGTGCGGAGGACTGCGATGGATTATTGCTTCCTGCGGGAGTTATTTTAAACGAATTCTAACAAAAAGGCATTTCGAGTCCATTCTCCCACCCTAGTCAAATTGCCTCCTTTTCCCCCAGAGGAGCGTTTCTGACACATTTGACTGTTGCTGTGTGCCCTTAACCCGCTTCCCTCTCCTGCACATGCCATCCACTAGCCGAGCCTTAAACCCATCTGCACAGCAGACTCTGCTAACGGAAGCTTAAGAAGATTTCAGATTCCTCGGACCATGCCAGAGAACCCCCACTGAGCCTCATTGTCAACCTCCTCTCCGTCAACATCTAGCCCCTCTGGGCATTTCCTCCTCTGTGGCCCACTTTGCTCTTCTCCTGGCAGCTTCTGCTCCTCGACTTTAAGTTTCTTGAGGGCAAGGTCTTTATCTTATACAGACCCAATGCAGAGCACTAACTCCCGTTGTCACCCAGCATGGGGCCCCTCTCCCTCCCACCCTCCCTCATGCCTTAGACCCACATTCTTCCTTTGGCAAAATTGGCCTTTTGAAGACAGAGCTTTCTGATTACACTGTGATAGATGCTGCTACTGCTGCTGCTAAGTCACTTCAGTCGTGTCCAGTGTGCGACCCCATAGACGGCAGCCCACCAGGCTCCCCCGTCCCTGGGATTCTCCAGGCAAGAACACTGGAGTGGGTTGCCATTTCCTTGTCCAATGCATGAAAGTGAAAAGTGAAAGTGAAGTCGCTCAGTCATGCCCGACCCTCAGTGACCCCAAAGACTGCAGCCTACCAGGCTCCTCCGTCCATGGGATTTTCCAGAGAAGAGTACTGGAGTGGGGTGCCATTGCCTTCTCCGGTGACAGATGTTAGGAGATATGAATTCACAGTGAAGACTAATGGGCATGTAATCTGGCCTTGTCCACAATTCACAGCAAGTCTGTGAAGACCAGTTTTGGGAACTTACGCCTTATTAAGGGTCCTCCCCTGAGTCCCAAGGCTACCAGGTTCTATCAGTGCCTCTCTCAGCTTCCTCCCCTCCAACAGTCACAGCAGTGACAGTGGTGATGGTAGCCTGGGTGACTTGGAGACAAATCTAGCAGTGGGTGCCACCTGTTCAGCCCACCCATCCATCCACAAAGCCACTGATTGTTAAGTCAAGAGAGGAGGACACAAAAAAGTGGGGAGACCTGGTCCCTGCTCTTACAGGGCTTGGAATCCAATTGGGAAGACAAAGGGTAGCTCTAATTCCAGTGCTCCAATCTTGCTCTCAATCCTCAATTATTACCTCTGTAATAAAGAGTAGTTTCCCACATTGTCAATGTTTACATGGACAAAGCACTTTCCATGTGGGCTGGAGTTCTCATGTGGAGAAGGGGACTCCTTAGTTTGCCATCTCTAACAGTGATTTGGACCAGTTGAGTTCTGAGGTCTCTTCCCACTCCAGGTGGTTTTGTTCAGGAGGAACTCTGAGTAGAGGAACTTTGGGGCCTACATTCTGCAAATCAATAGCTTCCTGGAGGTGTTTGCTAAGGGACCAGGAATTTTTAAGGAAGACCTAATAAACCATAGAGTCAGACCTTGGGAACCATCCAAACCAATGGTTCTCAACCTTGGCTGCACATTAGAATCGCTGGAGGGCCTTCCGGGGAAAACGACAGTTCCTGAAATCCAGGTGAATCAGATCTCTGGGAATGGGGTCTGTGCGTGAGAATTTCTTAAGTGCTCCTCAGGTGACCCCAGGGCCCAGCCAGGGTTGAGAACCATTCATCCAATGAACTGGCCTAGTCTATGTTTGAGGGACCAAGGCCAAGGGTGCAGCCAAGATGCTGAGCCTCTGAGGACCCTGCTTTCCATGAAGCCCCTGCTTCTCCACTTCTCTGCGAGGCTTATTTTCTCTCTCAGTTCCCCTCCAAAGGCGTCCAGGGCCTGCTGTCCTTGGGGACCCCACTCTGTCCCCACTCTAAGAAGAGTACCTAGAGCTGCCTGGCCCCCGATGGGTCTTCCCCCAACGCCTGGAGGCAGAGGGGCAGGCCTTGGCAGGTGAGGCTGGGACCTTCCATCCAGGGGCTTTCACCACAGTCGACTGAGATTGTTTGTCTTAAGCAAACAGGGTTTGTTCCAGGAAGGCGTTTGTCTGCATGGGGCAGCAGCGCCATTCATCATGGTGGCTCTGGTGCTGGGGGCAAGAAATCAGCCTTCCAGAGCCCTGGCCCACGGGGAGGGTCTTTGGGGCTGCTCCCCCCAGGACCAGCCTGGAGAAGATGTCAAGAAAGCTAATGAGCAACCAGACAGCTGCAGCTTGTTAAAGAGCGCCTGGGGCCCATTGTAACTGAGACCTTTAAATATACATCATAGTCAAATAAACAGCATCCTCCCGCCCAACAGTCAGTCCCTCCAGTGCCAGGCCAGTCCAGCCCACCCAGTTCCTCCCTCTCCCTCCATGCCATCCTCCTTGCCTGACTGGAAATGGCTTGATTACAACTGGGAGAGATGGGTGCAGCCAGGTTCGCCGACTACCCCCTTCCACTTCCTTTTATATAGAAACATCTGTAGCTCCATCCTAGCTCCTATCACCCCGTTGAGGTTCCCATGGGTTTTGGACAAGCAAGATGCGACTGCAGACCCCTATCCCTCCTATCAGAAACTTCTGGAGTTACCGAAAGCTAACCTGGAATACCTGGTCCATGGCTCTCTGGTCCAATTCCTCCTTCAAAACCCACCTTGTCAGACTTACCTTGGCAGAGGTGGTTACCTGCTTTCTGCTCTGACTGAATGTATGGTTCACACCTCTGGGGCAATCTAAGCCCAGGTGAGGCTAGGAAGTCTATGTCCTCCCCCATACTGAGCTCCTTGAAAGTGGGGACCAGTTTTTATTCAGGTCTGAATTGTCAGAGATACAGTGTGTGACACCCAGGAGACATAAGTGTGTGTGTGTAGAATTGACTTCCGTGAATGGCTCATCTTCTCATTCATGTGTTCATCAATCCATCAGGTCGTGTTAGGTACCCACTGCGATACATGGTAAGTGGGCTCTGCATGAAGTGAACCATTGCCCTGTAGTAAAGAATGCTAGCAAAGCGGGGCCCAGGTGGGAGGTCACTGGGCTGTTCTCAGGACAGTGTCTGTTGGAGAGCTCCCAACATCTACTCCACCTCATCACAGGGTATGACGCAACACACTACATCGTACTTCACCACAAATACCATAGAAACGCAGTGTCTGGTACTGAAGCTCCATACCACCCTGCTGCTGTTGGCTGAGGCAACCCTTGAGGTGGGGTTGGAGGTAGGGAAGGGACCAGGAGGGAGAAGAGAGACTTGGGACCAAGCAAACAGATCAGGTCTCTGAATCTCCCCAGGTAAAAGCTTGGACCAACCCAATCGTGCCAACCCCACTGACATGGGCCTGGGGGCAAACGTAAGGTTTGATGCAGACATTCTAAACAAGTGGTATGTGCATGTGTGTGTGTAAAGTGACAGCTGCTGAACATCCATTGGTTTTAACAGGCATTATAGTAGGTGCTTTTATATATTAAGGCATTCAATCTTTATAAATTCCTGGGGGTGGGAGATGGTCTAATTGAGTTTATTTTCTAGAGAAAGAAACTTGAGATTTATCCAGGGTCACATAGCTTATAAATTGTAGAGTTAAGAGTTGGGATTTGAACTCTGGTCCCCCAACCCCAAATTGTTACCGTAAGTCACATATTATTTCCATTATTTAGTCATTAAGTCATATCTGACTCTTTTGCTTCCCCATGGGCTGTAGCCCACCAGGGCCCTCTCTCCATGGGACTTCCCAGGCAAGAATACTGCAGTAGGTTGCCATATCCTTCTCCAGGGGATCTTTCAGACCTAGGGATCAAGCCCGTGTCTCCTACATTGACAGGCAGATTCTTTGCCTCTGAGCTACCAGGAAAGCCCAAGTCACATATAGGCAAAAGATAGTGATCTTGTCTGACAGTGGAGAAAGCAGCACAGCCCAGGTGCAGTGGGCGTGTCAGATAACCTCTAGATACAATTAGTTGTCAGCATCCTGCCCTAGGGATGATCCAGAAGCAGTCAACACTGACCATATAGCTCTGAGTACCAGGTTAGGACAGAGAAGTATCTCTGCCCGAGGGTACCTGGTATTATCAGCCAGTTCCTCCAGACCGTGAGCAGACTAAGCGCCTAACATATATTTGCTCTTCTGTGATGCCTTCATCCCCAGCCCAGGCAGGCGCCCCCTCCAGCCTGGACCCTAGACCAGCCACTTCAGCGTGGTCCTCTCCACGTCTCTGTCCCCTGGACCTGCGCTGGATGTGAGTGCCAGTGCCCACCACAATTACTCCTGCTGTATTTCCACCCTGCGTCCTGGTGGCAGAGCCCTGCAGGAACTGTGCACGCAGGGCTTAGGCTCACGCCGTCCGACTGATCGCCCTTGCTCTCCTCCGTCTGCCCCCTTAACCCTGGCGACACTGGATACTTAAAGGCTGTCTTCTACATCTCCGGAAACTCTACAGGGTCTGGCATGGCACTGGTACAAAGAGCCAGTGGGTACATTTAGGTATGTTGCTTACAATTCAGAGGCACTCAGCCGAGTGGCCAGCATGGGTGGGAACCCCTGCTCCTCCAGAGGTGCTGTCTGTTGACTCAGCCTGCACCCCTGAGGCTATGTCTGCCTGGGAAAGGGGAGATATTTTTCTCTGCTTGGCATGAACGTGTTGCTGGTGAAGTCTTCCCTCCTGCCTCCTGGAACAATTGAATGAATGAAAAATTCCAACCTGCTCTCCAAATCTTAGCCATAGCAGGGAATGACTACCCACTCCAGTATTCTTCCATGGACAGAGGAATCTGGCAGGTTACAGTCCATGGGGTCACAGAGAGTCAGACACAACTGAATGACTAACACTTTACTTTCTCCTTCTGGGTGTCTGACCTGACCCCACACTCTACTCCACCATACTTCTGTTTGTCTCCCCTCCACTAGCTCTGTGCTCTTTCCACTTTTCCAAAATTATCCCCATTGGGAGGACACCCAGGCCTCCCCAGTTCTGCTTCCCCAGAGTTTGTTTTCCCCCTTCTTCCCTACTTCTTCCCCTTCTTCTCCCCCTCTCCTTTTTTATTCTTTTTATTCATTTCTAATGTTTTTAAATTGTGGTAAGATACACATAACATTTTCCATTTCTGTGTATATTTCGGTGGCATGAAGCAAATTCGAGTTGTTTTGCAAGCATCACCACCATCCATCTCCAGAACATGTTTCTTTTTCCAAAACTTAAACTTGAATTCTGTAGCTATTAAACAATAACTCCCTCCACCTCCCCCACCCCCTGGGCCCCTGGCAACCACCATCCCACTTCCCGTCTCCATGAGTCTGACTACTCCAAGTGCCTCACGTGAGTGGGATCACACTGTATGTGTTCTTTTATGACCGGCTTATTTCACTCAGCGTGATATATATCTTCAAGATTCGTCCATGTTGTAATATCTGTCAGAACTCCCTTCCTTTTCAAGGCTGAATAGTATTCCATTGTGTCTATATACAACATTTTGTTTGTCTATTCATCTGTCAGTGGACTCTTGATTTGCTTCCATCTTTTGTCTATTGTAAATGATGCTGCTATGAACATGGATGTCCCTATTTCTCAGCATCCTCTTTATCTTTCCCTTCATTTGTTCATCCCCTCTGACAGGAAGCCTACGCAGTATTCAGCAGCCACAAAGAGTGGATTTTCTAAGACAATCCCAGTTTCATACCATTTTTTCTATTGTCCCCCAAAGCCGCAGAAAAGTCCCAAAAATTCCAGTAAAGTTTCTCCTTCTGTGTCTTAAGCCCAGAAGAGACACAAAAGTCTTTTCTAAGATCTTGATTTTTTTTAAATACAGGAAATGTCATTACTTTTAAACACACACACCCCCCTGCCCCGCCGCCCGTTAAATAAAAACAAACATCTTTGCAGGTCCCCGCTGCCTCCAGGTACCATCTCCGTCCTTCCATTTCCTGCCAGACCTCTCTGAGTGTTGCGCACACTTCTTCCGCCTCTTCACCCCCTGCCACGTTCTTAATGCCTTGCAATCTGGCTTGGCTGTACAACTCTACCGAACCTGCCCTTGCCAAGGTCACCAATGACTTCTAAACAAGTTTCGATTGTTCCATTTCTTGATTATTGAATAAATGCTTCATTGTAGAAAAACTGGCAAGTGCAGAGTAGTGCCTAGGAGCAGAAAAAGGATCACCCATACATAATCACACCCTCTCCAAGTTGACCACTGGGAGCATTTTGGCATTCTTCCTTCCAGTCTTTTTTCCTTATTCCAATAATTTGGTAGGTTTTTTTTTTACCATCTCACCTTTCCCCATCCCTGTGGCACATATTTACGTCTTAAAGCTCCCGCCTCCTTGTCTGGTTTCTGTTTCAATCATTCCACCCATGTCCTATTTGAGCCACTCTCCCACTGAATCTTGCCAGGATTTACATGGAGGCTGAGTTGCTGCTTCTCTAGGGGTGCCAGGATCCTCTCTGAGAGCGAAAGCACATCGTTATCAGAAATAAGAAACAGAGGTCAAGTAAAGCCCAAAGTGAGATACCTGCACCCCTTCTCTGCCCGATATACTCCCATCATCCCCCAAATCCTCGTTCAGATGTCATCTCCCTTGTGAGGACTCTGCTGACTCCCGCTGGCAGGCTTAATCACTGTATACTCTGATCTTCCCTACTTCCCCTCAGAACTGTCCATCCTTCTGAGGTAATCACCTTGCCTTACAATGATCTGTTTACTGACTGTATCCTTCTCTAGACCAGCAGCTGCTTGAGAGCAGGGATCTCCATTATTGATCCTTGTATTTCCTGAATCCAGTGGAGAGCCCACTGCCAGTTCTTTTTCTTTTTGGCTGCGCTGCACAGCAGACAAAATCTTAGTTCCCCTGATCAGGCTTTGAACCCACACACCCTGCAGTGAAATGGTGGAGTCTTAACCACTGGACCACCAGGGAAGTCCCCCCACTGGCCAGTTCTGAGGCCTCTAGAGGGGAACTGACTTGCCCAAGGTCATACAGACACACATAGACTGAGGCCACAAAAACCCCAGGCCTGTGGGACCCCGATCCTCAGTTCTTTCTGCAGCACTGTGGTGGAACCCACGATTATGCAGCTTTAGGAGGAAGAGCTGCGGTGTGCTTACCAGCAAGCCCCAGGCTTTCCAACATGAAGGAGCAATGTGGGACCAGAGCCGCTTTCCTGCCTGAGGCTGTGTGTGCGTGTGTGCGTGCGTGTGAGTGCACGTGCGCGTGTGCGGGCGTGGGAGCAGGAGGGGGTGGTCCTCCCTGCGTATCACCCACTTCACCAAGAGAAACCTTTCTCCATGACTCACTGAAGCTTCCAGGCTTGGAACTCCATAATCCCCACTCTGAAATTTCAGCCAGGAAGCCCTTCCTTAAACGTAAATCAATCTCTCCCCTCCAACTATTGAGCCAAACAAACAGGAAAGGCCCGGAGCCCTACCTGCTACACAGGAGGCAGAGAGTTGAGAGAGGAGTGCATACATGGTTGGCAGAAGAGAGAGGAGCTGCAGGAGAGCCACCCAAGCTCAGGCCTGAAGGATGCGCAGGACTTGACGTGGGAAGTAGGTTTTAATGACGGTAGGAAACCAGCACATAGAGGGTAAGAAGCCAATGTGTAGAGGCAAGCCACTGTGGGTCCCTGGGAAAGAGTTAAGCAGCCCACAGCCTCCTGGGGTCACCTTCCTGTGCCCTACAGATGCTGCCAGGATGGCCCCCCATCATGGCCCCAAACGTCCTTCTCTCAAACTGTACTGAGAGAGCAGTTCCAGGAACCCCCATGTAACTGCTACATGGGCCCTGGGGTGATGGAAGGACTGTGGGCCTTGAAGACAGGGCAATCCAAGCTTCAAATCCTGCTTCTGTGACCACAGATGTGTCAGGCAAAATCTCTGAGTCTCAGTTCCCTCACCTGTGAGACAAGGATTATAATGTCTACTGCAGGAAACTGTTGGAAGGATTATATGTAGTAATCTTGAGCATGCAGTAGCTGCTCAATAAGTGGCACATAGCATCTACCACATTATTATTACTATTTTAATAACTCTCATTTCACACATCAGCAGCCCTGGGGAAACAAGCCCGTCATCAGAGGCATTCATCAGATTTCCCTTCCCACATTTTTGTCACTTTTGTTTTTGCTGTGATGAGATGGAATCAGAAGAACTGAGTTCCTGTCCCATTTGGTCATTTCAACTCAGTGTCTCCACCTAAAACAGGGATAGGAACTCTCATTCCAGAGGCCCGTCAGGAAGATTCATGAGGCTGTGTTCAAGACCCCACCAGCACAGCCCAGGGCCCCAGTCAAGGTTCTGGAAGTCCTTGCCCTCCCTACCAGCCTCCCACAGCCCAGTGTGGGGCCCAGGGCTGGGCTGCAGGTCAGAGTTGCTGGGTGGTGGGGTGGGGTGGGGTGGAGGCCAGGCCCAGAGCTAAATGCATAAATAACCAGCCATCCCGGTCTCGCTTCAAAAGTCCTGGTCTCCAAGCCTTTAATCACGGAGCTGCTCTTCCCTGGCCACCCTCCAGAGACGGCCCGCCTACTTCCCATGCAGAGGCGCGCCGGGAGGGAGTCCTGGGTCTCGGCAGCCTGCCTGCTTTGGATGGCATGCTGCTAATAGATCCCAGGAATCCAGGGGGCTGCCTCACAGCCGACTCACCCAATATCCCCGGCATGGCACACCATACCCCACTTCAGAGGCTTGGCTTTGGGATCCCCTTTCTGACCAGGATTACCCTTCAGCCCTGCCAGTTTGGAAAATGGGCTTGCCAGGATAGCGTCCTCCTCTCCATGGTGACCACCTTGTATGAACTCATGTGCATAGAATTGCATCCCCACACCCCACAAGGCCTGAGAGGTCCACGTATCCCCATGGGACTCTGGAAACCTAATATTAGACAGAGAGCAGTCTCAGAAAATCCAGGACATGTGTTTGCCATGTTGATCACCAGCCCCCCTCACTGTAGACAAACCTCTCTTCAGGCAAGGCAGAGTATTCCTTTGGGACCGGGAGTGAGAAGTATGTTGGGGCTGGGAGTGGGGAGAGGGGATTGCATATGAAATCACATTTGGCAACTTGAGTCATATTTTTAATGCACTAATGGAGTTGGCTTCTTGAAGAAAGGAATCAGTGATTCTTTTTCTATGGGAATGAATTCATATGGGAAAGAGTTCCAATAGAAGGGGCTATTTCTAGATTTGGGTATACTGGATTTGCTTAAATGGAGGCACACCGGTACACCGTTTGTAACCCTTTCATTTGAGGCATCCCTCCCTGCATATCCCCACTGTTGGATTCACCTGTCAGCTCTGTCATTTGCATCCCCACACCCCACAGAGACAAGGTGCAGAGTGGCCTGGTGGAGAGACAGGCCCTGGACATTGGCACCACCTGGATGTGGGTTTGAACCTCTGCTCTAGTTCTTCCCAGCCAGGTAAACTTACACACCTTATGGGCTGACTTGCCGCTGATCTGGGACAGGTCATGTTCATAAGTCACTGAGAATTTGCCGGAACACAGGACAGACAAGGCCAGGAGACCCACTCCCCGTCCCCACCACTGTGCCTTCAGAAATTCCTAAAAAAATAACATCTGCCAACTTAGGCAGCACATCTGCCTGCTCCCCAGCACACCACCAGCCCTCGCCAACCTGAGCACGTCCTGCTTCTGTAAATCATCTTCCCCAGATGAGCCCCGCTTCTGAGTTCTGAGCTCCAGCAGACAATGAAGCAAGATTAGAGCAGACCAAGGCACCTTCACAGCTGATCCCTGCCTCCCAGCACCCAGGTGTAGCTGGACCACAGCACTCTCAGAAGTCACAGAATCCTAGAATCCTAGGGCTAGGTGGGTCCTCAGAGGCCTTGGGCCCCTAGTTCCCTGTGGTATGTATGGAAAAACTGAGGCTGGGCGCTGCCTCACTTCCTCATGGTCTAACAGCTGGTAAGAGGCAGAAGCAGCACAAGAGCTGGACTCTTAGAAGCAGACTGTCCCCTCTCCCCGACTTGCCCCTGGAGGGTACAGGTCTGGCCACCCTGGAAGCCTGCATTCCACCTGGGCAAAGACTGTGTCCCTCATCTGTCCACACCCAGAGCTCTAAGTAAGTGGTGTTGGCGGATAGCTGACAAAAGGTTTAGGAAGCGTGCTGGAAGCCTCCTGGTCTTCCGTGTTTGTCTTTGGGAGGCACTGTGGTGTTGCTGAGAAAGAATATGGCCCTGAAGCCCAGGGTACTGTAAATGCAGCAACTCACATGTACAATGTAACCAGCATGGTGCTGGGCTCACAGCAAATGCTAGAAGATGGAGGCCATGATCTGGAATATTAGTCCTGATTCTGCTGCTGCGTGACCTTGGGCAAGTCAACAAACCTCTCAGAACCTCAGTTTTCTGGAGAATAGGAACAATAACATGCCCCCATTTGACCTTCCAGGTGCTTCCCTGGTTGCTCAGTGGCAAAGAATCCACCTGCCAAGCAGGAGACTCAGGTTTGATCCCTGGGTTGGAAAGATCCCCTCGAAAAGGAAAGAGCAACCCACTCCAGGATTCTTGCCTGGAAAATCCAGTGGACAGAGGAGCCAGGTGGATTACTCGCAGCCCTTCAGGCTCCTCTGTCCATGGGATTCTCCAGGCAAGAATCCTGGAGTGGATTCCATTCCCTTCTCCAGGAAATCTTCCCAACCCAGGGACTGAACCCAGGTCTCCTGCATTGGCAGGTGGGTTCTTTACTGTCTGAGCCACCAGGGAAGCCTCATTGCAGTCCATGGGCTGTGAAAGAGTCAGCCGTGACTTAGTGACTAAATAGCAGTCGACCTGCCAGGGAACTCACTTCTCCCAGGGACGTCGCAGGCCTTCACAGAGGAGGTAACACTTGCGAGATGAAGTGAGCTTCCCACAAGTTCAAGGATGAGGTGGGAATTCCAGGTTGAGGGAGCCACAAAACAATAGTGATTCAACGAGGAAACTATGGGATGGAGAAAGAGGGCCCTCAGTGCGGCCACCAACACCGAAGGCCTGAAGCTCCTGTGTGCAAACAACCAGCCCTGTCTCCCCTACTATCTCCCAAGGACTGGGAGGCCTCTGAGGAGACCCAACATTTACAGGCCTAGTGGTGTTTACATTATTCCTACGATGAAGGTAGATTGCCTCAAAGTCACAAAGGTTGAGAGAAGTTGGGTTAAGCCCCACTGTGTCCAGTGCCTGGCATGTCTGTGAGTTACAGGCCCAGGCTTCCACGGGGCTGTGTCTCAGTTGGGAATCTTCAGGCTCCACAACCACCGGCAGGGCCCACTGTCCCTCAGCCCTGACTTGGTGGAGACCCAAGCCTGCCTAGCCCCAGGCCCTGCAGCAGAGGGAAGGCCCTAATTCAGGCCTCAGGGAGCTCAGATCCGATCCCGACAGACTCAACACCCAAATGTAGGTTGTTTCTTTCTGCTCCATCCTCCATGGAGAGAGAGATCAGAGCAGAAAGAGGCTGGTACACTTTTATATATATGTATATATATATATATATATATATATACACACACACAAAAGTCTTAGTCGTGGCATGTGAGAATGTGGTATCTAGTTCCCTGACCAGGGATCAAACCCCAGTGCCCTGTATTGGGAGTGCAGAGTTCTAATGCCTGGACCACCAGGAAGTCCCAAGCTGGGTACACTCTTGCAGGTCCAATATGGCAGAATGGGAATGAAGGGGCAGGTTGGGATGTGGGCCTCTGAGGCGTCTGGGGTGGGGTGTGTTACAAGATGAGCAGCTGGCCCTGGGCTGTGGGTGCTGACAGAGCAGAGAGAAGCTGCCCTTCCCCTGGGTTTTGGGCGGATGAGTGAGTGAGTGACAGCAGCAGGTCCAAGCCGAGTGGCCTGATGGGGCTCTCAGGCCTCTCTAGCTACCATGGAGGCCCCGGAAATACCAGGGCTGGGAGGGGCCACAGGGGGACAGAGGCCTACCCTCCTATCTCTTAGGTCTCCACCAGACCATCCCCCACGCCCCGGCCACACTGGCTGCCTCTCCTGGGCACCCTTTTCTGCCATCAGACCCCTTTCTCTCCCCAGTCAGGGTCCTACCAGGCTCCAACACCACACTCAGAAAGACCTTGTATGTTTTTCAAATTAATGCAATTAAGAGCATTAAAGTTTGCGAACGATAGAGTTTTTCATTTTCCTTTTATTTGATTACAGAAATTCCCACCGCACAGTTCCACCAAATGAAACCCAGACCCAAGGCCCATTGTTCCGGGGGCTTCCATGAGAATGTGTTACCTTTCAATCTCACACACTAATGTGTTTAGCGTTACAGTCCCCCCCGGGCGGCTGCAGGAAGGATCTGGAGCCTTGATTAAAGCAGCCTTTGCCGGGCAGGAATGTGGGCTCCTCCACCCGGGAGTCACAGAGGGGCTGGGTGTTCGCTCACAGAGCCTCTGCTCACAAGGCAGGCCGGCCGGCAGGGGCCTGGGCTCGCGGGCACTTGTGCCTGGCTGCAATCAGGCATTTTTCCCTCTGTCCTTCCCCCTTTCCTCTCAGACCCCCTGCATCTCTAGCCACAACAACTCACATGTGACAACACACACACACACACACACACACACACACCCCTGTGTCTCCTCTCCTCTCTCCCATCTTCAGTCCCCTGGCTGCTGCTGTCCTTGGTCAGCTCCATTCAGAGGCAGCACTCAGATCCCAGTGATCACACTGCTTCTCCCTCGGTCAGGCCCCAAGCTCCAAGGTGAAGAGCAGAATTAGAGCCAAACGGGAAAAATTGATTAGAGAAATACGTAAGGAAGGCCTGGGAGAGGGAGGAGGGAGGTCATAACCCCTGTTAAAAAATTCAACGAGTGCCAAATTTAAACAGGATGTTAAGTCTACACCCCTCCTACCCCAAATCACCAAAGGCTCAGTGCTGGGAGGCCCAGGTTCCTTCCTCTTCCAACTGGGGCTGTTGGTCCCTCCCGGCCCCAGAACAGCCTGGTTAGGCCGTCTGCGTTCTGCCAGTGCCCCGGGTCAGGAAGCCCTGGGGCTTCCGGCTGCTTGTATCCCACAGATCTTCAACAGAACAACCCAGGGACCTAGGAGATCGCCAGGACCTGGCCCCAAATCAGCAAAACTAAAAAGCCATCCGCCTTGTGAGCTAGAATCCGAACTAAAAATAAGCCAGTCGACTCTCAGAGGCCCGGCTCCTGCTGCTCCTGGGTCCCAAGGAGGTGGGGAAGGGCTTGGGAGAGAAACACGATCCATCTTCACCCCCACTCCAAAGCTGCATTCCCAGATGCCTCAGAGTCATTCCACAAACGTCCATGGAGGCCCAGCCTCCCAGAACAGAGCAGGCACTGAGGGCTGGGGTCGGAGAGGAGCACTCCCCTCCGTCAGAGTAGTTAAAGTCAGGGTTGGGGAGGGGTGGGCGTTAAGCACCTATGGCTGTCCTATTAACCACATGCTCCATGTGAGATGAGCCCCCCAGACCCCAGCAGGGACCNCTCTGCAGAGCTCCACACCTGGCTGTCCTTCTCTGCAAATCCTGGGCTGTTTAGACATGCTTTCTAAGAAGGTTGCTTTGTGGTGAGTGGAATCAAGGAGGCTGATGCCTACTGGAGGCAAGGGAAGATGGAGGGTGAATTAAAGCTATCGGTGTGGGGCAGGGGTAGGGGGAACTGGAGGGTTGATTCAGCCAGGTCCCTTGCCTCCCCCCTGGGCTGCTGCCTCATTTATTCTACTCAGTCCCAAGGGAGGAAAATTCCCCCACCTGGGCTGAGAAAGCTGGGGGACTGATTTGCAAGGCTGAGTGAGGGGAGTTCACTATCCTTTTGTTCATGCAGACACTCACTCAGGCAATACTTGGCCGATGAGATATATCCACCTACACCTTTAAACTGTACCTCCCCACGCAGGTCTAACCCTTGGATGGGTCCCAGGGTTCTGCCACAAACATCTGCCCAGGCCANACTATCCTTTTGTTCATGCAGACACTCACTCAGGCAATACTTGGCCGATGAGATATATCCACCTACACCTTTAAACTGTACCTCCCCACGCAGGTCTAACCCTTGGATGGGTCCCAGGGTTCTGCCACAAACATCTGCCCAGGCCAACAGCCCCCAGGGAGCAGATACATAATGAGAGCTGCCTTTGGATGAAGGAGGAGGTGGAGAAGGCAATGTGAGGGAATCAGGATTGCAGTGGAAACTGCTCAGGAATTTGGCTTCATGTCTAAGTTGATTCTTCCTAGACAATCACCTTAACGTGGGTATCTCTCAGTTACCCATGCTGTGGGGAAGGACGAGGAGGGAGTGGAAGATACCAAAGGTGAATAATCCAGAGACTATTTCTGATTATTCCTGTTGGACTTTGCCAGTTGGCTTTTTTTCCCTCTGCTCAGAAACTTGCTTCCCTAAGCAGGATTTTCTTTGACTATTTTTCAAATTTTCCTCATGATTTCCAACCACGAACAATCCTTTCCCAAGATGACTGGGCTTGGTTTTATCCTGAGCGCCATTCAAACCACAAAGACAGAAGGCAGGGAGTAGGGATGGGGATTAACCGAGATGGTACTGGGGCAAGGCTTCCTTACTGAGGGGTCAGAATTTGCTGTGGACAAGCCCCCAGGTGAGGAAATTGCCAGAGGAGATTCCAGGCTCTGGGACCATTGCCTCTCACCCCATCAGTTCCCATACTCCACGGTAAGACCCTGAAAGGACATGGCCCCAGAACATTCTAAGGCCTTAGCTGGTACGAAGAGGAGAGAACTCAAATCATATGGGATTGAGGCGAGGGGTAGTGGCCCCGGTGAAAGCCGGACTCCCAAGGAAGGTGGAGAGCAGGAGCCAGATTACAATTTCCAAGGAGTTATGGAAACCTCAGTCTAATCTAAACCAGCACCCACGTTCCTGTAGCACTGCCAGCCAAAGCCTCAGAACCATACCGAACCACTCAGCAGCTGTGCCCACATCATGGGGTCCAAGGTGGCACCAGCAGAGGATGGGGACAGGCCAGCTTCTGTTTTGGGCACACAGCTCCCCCCTGCTCATTTAACTCAGTCTAAAAGGCACAGCAGCAAGGATTCTTCTCTGAGTTTAAATTTTCATGGAAATGAATCAATTTATCTCAGAACACGAGGAGATGGCGGCAGAGGGATGGGTGATAAATTCCCTTTCCTTAATGCAGATGGACTAAATCCCCTTTGCTTCCTACTGTAAAAAAAAAAAGCAGACATCCAAAAGCTGCTGCCTTTCACACTGTTGGATGCCAACTGATAATTCGGAAAGCTGCTGATAAATCCTAAGGCTAGGTTGCTGTCAGCTCCTCTGCCTGCCCCCAGGAGAGCTGCCTCAGTCACCCCTTGTGTTTACAGAGGGGCTCAGGAAGGCCCAGAGCAGGGCTGGAGGGCTGCCTGACTTCCAGGAATGTGATTGCCTTCAACTGGAGGCCCGGAACCCTTTGAGCCAAAAGCTCATGTCCTCACAAATGCTTTCACATGTATCATCTGACTAGCTTGTTGTTAAAGTTGCAGACCAGGCCTGATATGGTCAACACTGGCCCATGGATGGGTCAGCAATGCACTCTGCCTGCACACCCTAGCCTTGTGTTCAGCCAGAACCTGAGTATTGACTGCCTGAGTGCTTACTCTGGGCCAGGATTTTGCCTGCACTCCCTCACAAGCACTCCTGAGAGGAGGTATCAGCCTTAGGCCGATTTTTCAGATTGTAGAACTGAGGCTCCAAAAGTCTAAGTAACCTCTTTTAGGTTGGTGGTGTAGTTGCTAAGTCCTGTCTGATTCTTGTGACCCCATGGACTGCAGCCTGCCAGGCTTCTCTGACCATGGGATTCCCCAGGCAAGACTGGAGTGGCTTGCCATTTCCTTCTCCATCTTTTAGGTTACACAGCCAATAAGTCACAGAACGAGGTTTTGAATTCACATATCTAATTTCTGGCCTGAGCTCTTTATTTCTAAGTTAGGCAAAGCCTGATTTGGGCTCTGGTGCAACTCACCAGGCTTTCCTGCTCCACTTCTTATGTGGACATTATAGTTCAGCCCCATAAATGAACCTTGTTTTTTTCTGTCTCCTCTACTTGGCATGTCCCTCGTACTGACCCCCAACTATGACTTTCCACACTGACTCAGTGTATCATAAAAGACTCCCCTCTTCTGGGTCCCCTTGGCACTTGTTTACCTTAGTGGTTCTCCAAGTGTATCTCCAGACCAGCAGCGTCAGCATCTGATCCCCACCTCATACCTGCTGAATCAGAAATTCTGGGCATGGGGCCCAGCATTCTGTTTTAACAAGCCCTCCAGGTGATTCTGCTGCACACTCAAGTTTGATAACCATTGGGCTGCCTCTTGCCTCTTCAGACCCCATCAGTCTTGGCAATGATTAAAGGAAAGGTTAGCTTTTGTTATGATTATTGACACCTGAGCCCTCCTCATCAGGTTTAGCTGCTAATAATGAATGGCAGGAAGCTCTTTTTGGCCTTCACTGTTGCTTTCCACTCCACAACTTGGCATCTTGTTCCAGAACAGCCCACAAAAGTAACCATTGCCACTTGGGCTTTATCACCCCTATCTTCAGAACCAGCTTCAACACCGTCAGCAACTGCCTCCCCACCTCAGGGGAGAGCTGAGCTGTAGGCTACCATGAAAATCACCTGGGGCCATCAGTGTGTCAGCCTCAGAGAATCTCTCCAGGTTTTGTTGAATGGCTACTTGGCTCCCTCCTGACTTCTTCTTTGAGGTGTCTCACCACAGCTCACAGACCAGCACTTGTTTAGGGGGCTAACCTCCCAAATCCATTTGTCCTGGAGATGAAACTCCATTTTCACTGATGAAATCTCCATCTCTGACTATATTAATAGGATCAATATTATCTATTTTTCCCTTTAATTCTTTCAATTTTTGCTTCATGTGTTTGAAACACTGTTATATGTTGCATACATATAAGTATTTTGCATACGTATAAATACATAGGAGTGTTTTCCCTTCCTGATGAATCAACCCTTCTACCATTATAAAATATCCCCCTTTATCTATGGTAATACCTTTTGTCTTGAAATCTATTTTATCTGGTGAAATAGTCTCTCCAGATTTTGAATGTTTATAATTTTTCACCCATTATTTAAAACTTATCTGTGACTTTAAAATATTTCTCTTGTACACTGCAAATAGGTCTTTTTTAAAAAAAAATCTATTCTGACAATCTCTGCCTTTTAATTGCAATGTTTAGCCCATTAACATTTAATATAATTATTGATATGGTTGACTTTAGTTTCATTTGCCCCCTCTGTTTTCTATTTCTTTGTTCCTCCTTCCCTGTCTTCTTTTGGATTTTTAGAATTCCATATAAATATATCTATTGGATTTGTAGCTATACTTCTTTGCATTAATTTTTTAATGATTGCCCCAGGGATTACAACATACATCCTTAACTTTTCACAGTCCACATAGAATTACTATTTCAAGTAAAATGTAGAAACCTCGCAACCACAGAGGTTTATTACCTCCTACCCCCATTCCTTATGCTACAGTTATCATATGTATTTCATCTACATATATTATAAAACCCACAAGACAATGTTATAATTTTGCTTCAAACAGTCATGTGAATTTTAGAGCAATTAAGAGGACTTATTGCCAAAGGGAACCCCCAAATTAAGGGAAGCCTTTCTTAGGAAGCTGATTCAGCTCAGTACTATAAAAGGCAACCTGGATCTTTCAACCTGGATTCCTTCACTCTCTTCTAGCTAAAGGTGGATTCCAGGTCCACAGGGCAGAACCTTTTTTTTTTTTAACTTTTTACTTTATTTTGGAGTATAGATGATTAACAGTGTTGTGTTAGTTTCAGATGGACAACAAAAGGACAACCGATTTGTTCTTTAAGAGCCTTCACCGAGTCTCCTGAGATTCAGTCATCAGACCCAAGTCCTTTACACTGTTTCCATGGGGTCCTTGGCATTCAGACGTGAAAAGCCAGTATTCCCAGAGTGGATACAGAGATTAAGTCTCACCAGTGTTCTACTTTCGTCTCCCTCTCTCATAAGAGGCACTTTCTCTCATATTATTACTAGTTGTATTTTTTTTCTCTCTTCACCTCTCCTTCTAGGTTATAAATCCTGAAGGTAAAAGATCTGGTCTTATGCATAGTAGGTACTCAGACAACCTTGCTGAATAAGCAAATAAAACCCAAATGCATTTCCTGACAGCTCTGGAGACAGTTGGGCACAGAAGGGAAAGTGTGCCAGGAAGAAAAGGAGGTCCACGTGTGTCTGCCCCTGGAACGGTGGGAAATCATTTCCAGGGGCAGGGGGTATAGCCAAAAACATCACTGCGGATTGATGAGGGGATCACAGAGAGCCTGAGGTTGACTCTGATGAAATGTAAACGTGGGAATTGAGAATGTGAAGGCTGCAAAGTGGGACGGGGGAAGCTACCAGACCAGGATGTGTGGGTGGGACCAGGGTTTTTAGCACGCTCACGTGTACCTGGAGGAAGTGTGTGCTGGGCCACCCAGAGCTGCTGACACTGCAGCCTGGAGGTTGGAGCTTTTTAGAGAAACCATTAGTCTAGTGACAGGGAGAAGAATGAAAAAGCCGCCAGGGCCGAGGTAAGCACAGGGCTGGTCCACAAGGCTGCGGGCCACACCATCAGGCAGGCAAATGGAGATCATTCATCTGGGTACTTCCAGGAGACACTGGCGGGTCAGGGTTCAAGGGTGGAACTGAAGCTGGTTGGAAATGCTCTGTCCTGCTAAGGGGCCTGAGAGTGTGGTTTAGCAGAAGCCTCAGGAGGAAGAAGGGTGTCCTGGCAGGACAGGGTGTCCCAGGGGTCAGGATACAGGAGGAGCCATGGCTGGAAGGAGGTGAAACTGGGAGTGCCTCTGAGTCATGCCCTCAGTCCGCGCCAAGCTAAGTGAATAACATGAGACCTGCGATACCTAATTTCATATGAAATGTGATAATCGAGTAAGGGGGCAGATTTTTGCATGTGGCTTGTAGAAAAGCTGAGGAGGAGGAGAGATGGAGCAGGCACAAGCCGCAGCACGTTTCAGCCCGTACATAAGAGCCAGTTAGCCAGTCTGCCAGGCGCTGCCAGCTGGAGTGAATGAAATGCCTGTTGTTTCAGGGCAGGGGGAAAATGAGTGACCGTTATTTAGATTAAGGAATTAATATCCAACATGGTGTGAGGTTAAACAAATTGGTGAGTGAGACTTGACCTGTTATAATAATCCCAAGTGCTTGGGGCCTACTAAGGAGGAGAGGGCAAGAGTGCTCATGAAAACCTACTGTGTGCACAGCCCCGTGGCAAGATGGCCCCAGAGGAGGGTGACAATAGAACTCCCTGAAAGCCTCAGGGCCTTGAGATTTTTAGGTTGCTGGAGTTTTCTTTTCACAGCATAGAATGACTGATTCTTCAATACATTCAACTTCCTTCCAACACCAAGTGGTGAGCATGATTACAAAAAGACGGTGTGAGGCCTTCCATCAGGTTTCTGGGGATTCAGTCCAAGGACAGTGTGAGCTCCAACACCAGACCCTCCCCTCAGAAGGAAAGTCTGAATATTGAAAATGCGGTACTATTGCCAGTCCAGACTAGCTGGAGCTTCCCTCGCTTGTATCCAAGATGACGGCCCCTTCTAGCTGATTAAGGGTCCAGACAAACTGGATCCTAGAAGAAGTCAAAGAAGATTCAGTAATTCCCAAAGGCCGTCTCCAGTAGGGAATTGAAGGCCACTGCCCCATACTTTCCTCTCCCATGATTACCTCCCAGCCCATCAACACAATGAATCTGTTCTTGACTGGATCACTATCCAATTCTGTATGGTGACCCTGCTTTTCTGCCAATCTGGGAGACAGCATGGCTTCTCCCACGTCGTTATAGATTGGGTTCCTCACCCCTGTAAGGGGAATTCTGAACTTAGCAAGGTTCCCAGGGCAGGTTCAATTGGTCAGGATGTCCCTTTCTGGGCTCTTCAATGTGAGTGGTCCTGCCTGGACACTGGGAGTTTAGGCAGGTCCATCACCGCCGAAGTTCTTAAGTGGGGACTTTAAAAGAAAGAAATTACTGAATTCCTGGTAAATAGCCAAATCACAGAAAAAGTTGACTACAACCTTACGCTTACAACTAAAGTAAGCATTTTGCCTAATTACAGGTGTAAGGCATGGCTGTCTTTCTGGTTCTAGCGGCCCATCCCTGCTCCTCCAGGCAGAGGTAGGTGAGCCTTACGCTACCCCTGGACTTCAGTCATCTCTCTTTGTTGTCAGTTTCTGTCTTCTTCATCTGCCTGTGTTGCCAGTTGCCTGGAGACCCCATTTCTATCTTCTTTTTCTGGTTTTAGCTCCTGATCAGGGATCGAACCTGGGCCCACAGCAGTTAAAGTGCCGAGTCCTGACCACTGGACCGCCAGGGAATTCCCATCATGTCTATTTTCTTAATACCTGGTGATTATATTGCAATGCTTGGCTGCAGGATTGGCACAGCATTCATGAGTGCTTTTCTGCTGCCAATTCTCAGCATGCTTCTCACCCCCCCACCACCACCATCTCTCATCACATCACCCTTTGCTGGCTGGTACTTCTGCTCCCTTTGGTCACTATGCTGGCTGGCTTTACTCCCCTGAGCTCCAGCAGCCAGGGTCTCCCAGGGTCCACTGTCAAGGTTCCAGGCAAAGTCAGCCCTCTTCAGGCCCAGGCTGCCTTCCTGCCCTCGCCTGTGCCGACTCTGACAGCCAGGATGTCACTGAACCTCTTTGTAATGGAGCCCTTTGGCCAAGCTTGGTGGTCAAGGGTGACCGTTGGCATTTTGACACCTGAAAACTTATTTGGACACATGCAGACTTATTTTTTGTTGTCATTACACACTGGTCCTGCAATCGCAGTTGTATACCTCAGTTGCTTTCTGATTTGTCTATTGGCAAAACCAAAAAATTTCTTCAGCCCAGCATTATTACAATGACGCTCATAATCATTCTTGTAAGTACCATCATTAGTACTTTAACAGTTAACCAAATAGTAATATATTTTGTTTACTAATTAGAATGATTAATAATGATTCATTACTAAAATAGTATTATCAGTCTGGGCCCTCAGCTCAACTCCGAGGGTTTTGCCCAGCTCTTACAAGAGGTACCTGTGACAACTGGTCACACATGGAAATCTGACCCCTGAAGTGGCTAGGGCCTTGTGTTTCTCGTCTGGCAATGAATGTTCACACTGTGCCGAGTGCCCACTGCTTCCTGTGTCTCCTCCCTTTGGTTCTCCTGATGTCACATGCCCATCACAAGCTTCTGCATGGGCATGTCACACCAATGCAGGTCAGAGAGTGACCCCTGAAGAACAAATGGGGGAGAGTGGACCCTCTGGGGGGCTCCCACATCAGCAGATCTACCAAACCGTGCCTGAATGCAGGGTGCTGGCTCTGATGCTCACCTCCCCTCTGAGAGGTACTCGGGGTAGATGCCCTATTTTACACACATGGAAACTGAGGCCTACAGAGCCTCCAGCCACACAAGTTGACAGCACCAGAGGGAAACCTGGGTCTTCGTTCCCTCCTGCCAGAGGCTTTCTGTGCTTTGTTTTCCCAAATGGAAGGGTGAAACACACTCTTTCTCTGTATCGCTCCTCTCTCTCTTTTCTTCCTCTTTGTCTCTGGGAGATGTATGGCTGGATGCCGATTGCTGTGAGGAGTGGGAGAGGCAAAACTCACCCCAGCGAAGGGGTTTGGGGCACCGAGACAGGAACTCCCTTTGCTTTCCAGAGGCTGCTAATGGGAGNTTCCTCTTTGTCTCTGGGAGATGTATGGCTGGATGCCGATTGCTGTGAGGAGTGGGAGAGGCAAAACTCACCCCAGCGAAGGGGTTTGGGGCACCGAGACAGGAACTCCCTTTGCTTTCCAGAGGCTGCTAATGGGAGTGGGGTGGAGCTTAGCTGGAAGAGCGGATGGAATCACTTGCAAAACCCTAATAAATCTGCGGGCCCAGCTGTTCCTCATCTGATGATCCTGAAGGGAAAGTGTGAAATAGTAGAGATGCTGATGGGCCTGGGGGGCCCCTTCAAAGGCAACCCGATTTTCCCAAAGACCCCAGAGCAGGGGTGGGAAGTATCCGGAAACGTCTGAAGGGTGTTTGTGAGAGTTGGGAGGCCTGGTCCCCCAGAGGCCAGATGCACACGTGGAGCGTGCCTGGGAATGCCCTAGTCCTGGGGCCTCTAGAAAGTGGGCCACTCACCCTGTCCCAGAGCGCACAAGTCTTGCTGGCAGTTAGGCAGCCCTGGGTTTCAATCCCAGCTCCACAGTGTGGGAGCTGTGTGGGCCTGAGTGAGATATTTAACCTCTCTGAACTTTGTTTCTGTCACCTGTAAAATGAGGATAATAATCCTCCCTTTGGGCTTGGGGGGTGAGGGAGGAATAAATGTGCTAATGTATGTAAAGCTCCTGGCATGTGATAGGTGCTCCTTCTATTTCCTTCTTTCTCACTTCCCCTACCCTAGGGAGTCAGAAGGGGCCGGGTGGTGCTCACCCAGAGACCAAGCCCAGGGATCAGGACCCCCATCTCCACCCAGCCCATACTGCGCCCCACGCCCCTTCCCCTGGCACTCACAGCTGGTATGGATGGGGTGGGGCCTTGCAGAACACTGTTCCCCCTTCCCTTGTCCCTCCAGCCCCTGCAGGAGTCAGGCCCCAGAGGCTAGGGTGAGGCTGCAGGGCCACTGCCCCTCCTGACCTTGACTATTCTTGGCCACCAGGAGCTGGACCAGAGGTTTCTAGAGTGTACACTGTGGCCCCCAAGGCAAAGGACACCCTCTCCATGGCTGAGGACTCTGGCCCGAGTTGAAAAGCCTTTAATTGGGCTCTGACATCTCCATTCCCCGAGAGCATAGTCGTCAATCCTCTCGGCAGACAGGCCGGCCACAAGCCCAGTTTCAGAGAGCAGGCCCGGGCTGGCCTGGGCCCAGAGGACCCAGGGGGATCTGCTGCCGACCGGCTGAAAGGACACCAGCCTCAGAGCATCCCAGCGACTTGAGCTCACGGAGGCCAGGCCAGAACTCTGCCCGTCCAAAGGGTGGAAGCCCAGCATTCTCAGGACCCACCCGAACGATTGAGGGCAGGAGGAGAAGGGGGAGAAAGGGGGTGAGATGGTTGGATGGCATCACCAGCTCAATGGACATGAAATTGAGCAAACTCCGGGAGATGGTGGAGGATAGGGAAGCCTGGCATGCTACAGTCCATGGGGTTGCAAAGAGCTGAACGTAACTGAGTGACTGAACAATAAGAACCTGCCCTGGGCTGGAGTCATTCAGCCCTGGGTTCAAGGACTTGGTCAGCTGGGGAACCTCCGACGAGCCCCGGACCCCTCTGCACAGGGCCTCTGGTCTGTAAGATGCTAACAGTTCCCTGCAGGCTTGTGAAGATTGCTAAAACCATCATCCCAAGCCTGCAGCATGGGCTCCGGGCATGTTAATCTCCTTCCCACATTTCTTTTCTGCTTTTTCCTCTCTTAGATTTTTCTCTTTCCTTATCTCTTTGACCTTTCTTCACCTCTAAATCTCTCCTCAGCACTTTTCTCAGTCCCTCAGGCTGCTTGCTTTTCTCCTTTCCACAAGTCAGACCACAGAGGCAGGGAGACTGGAAGGAAAGCTTCATACCTCAGACCATGGAGGCCCGGTGCTCACAGGCCTGAGGGTGCTGGCCTTCGCTGGGCTCCCGGCTCCAGAGCAGATCCTGGTACTCACCTCAGCTCCTCTTACTCTTTCCCTTTTGGAGCCTTCTTCCTGGCCAAGAACAGGAGAGGCAGGGGAAAAGCAGGATGAGACCGGGAACAGAGGTGGTATTCTCCCCAGCCACCCCTCAGCCTGGCAAACCGACAGCAGAGGCTATGGGAGATAAATATGGCNCATATATTCAGCAAACACTTAAAATTGAATTACTTTAAAGTTGATATCTTTTAGAAATCTCTTTAGTTGCATTGCAGGCCCAAATTTATAACCTATCTCTCGTAGTACAAAATACGAGAGTAGATGGAAAAGCAAAAACTGTCCATCACCTTCTTCCTTTTCTGTGTTTCTTTTCAAGGGAAAAATAAGCCATATAAACATGATAAGGAGCAACTATTAGTAGCAGGGCTATATATGAAAGCTGGTGTCACAGATATTACCAGGGACAATTCCAACTGATCAATACCCTTTCTGTTCAGTTGGTGCCCATGCTGTTAAGATTTATTACATATTTAAATATCATAAATCAGTTTCTACTTAGAAGTTTTATAGTACAAACTTAATAAGTTATTTTTCCCAACTCACTGAAGAAAGTTATTCTGTGCATTGTTAAGGATAAATAGCATCTTTGTTGTTGTAAAGAAGACACATATAATTTGAAAAATGCACATAAAAATCAAGTGGCAAAATGATTTTTCACATTTCTGTAGTTTCCCTTAATTTGAAGATTGTAGATTCAAATAGAGCTGATAAACTTAAAACATTGTTGTTTAGTCACTAACTACCCCATGGACTCTGTAGTCTGCCAGACTCCTCTGTCCATGGAATTCTCCAGTCAAGAATACTGGAGTTAGTTGCCATGCCCTCCTCCAGGGGATCTTCCCAACCCAGAGAATGAAGCCTCATCTCTTGCATTGGCAGGCAGATTCTTTACCACTGAGCCACCAGGGAAGCCCTTAAATTTAAAATGTAGAAATAAACAAAACCTGTGTTACATTTTTATGTCTATAAATGTGGTTCACAATCCTGGTGGCAGAAGGGAAAGTGTATGTTTGAAGGAAACCTTGAGAAAGAAATGGACTTCATAAAACAAGTAGCTTAGATAATAAAGCTCTTATTCATAAAAGCTCTCCAAGCAGTATTTATTTAAACAATTAGATTGAAAGCCTTGAGTATTGAAAATATATACACTGAGCAATTTGAGAAAATCTTTCTGACACATGATGTCTATAACATTTGGCCGAAATTACTTCCATTTGGAATATGCATCATTTCCAACTTTTTAAGAGTTGCAGTAGCTCAAAGTGAGAACAAATTATGGTTCAAACTATTTTGGGGGGGGGTGTCTTGTTTCATTTTGTTTGTTATGTCATTGTTGCAAATGTATTCACAAAAAGTAGTTCAGGCAGAGCTGTGACCTCATCAATAAATATACTGAAAGAATAAGTGATCTGGGTACAGGTCCAAGGAGCTCTGTGACTTCAGGTGAGTGACTTCAGGTCTCCCAAGAACGCCAGAGCCAACCCAGACCAACCATGAAAGGCTAAGGAGCACAAAGTGCTGTCAAATGGATGGTAGTTCGTGGACATATTTTCTAATCCACAGTGACTCTAGGAAGCACTAAACACTATTTGCTCCTTCTGATAGAGTTAACCACGGGTCAAGGGCATGGAGAGTGAAGGGGTAAAGGAAGAGTCAGAGCTGAGCTAGACATCAAGACACCCTGGAGTGTCATGTTTGTATACCTGAGCAGTAGCAGACAAGTGAACTGTGAACTTCCAGATGTTCAAGCTAGATTTAGAAAAGGCAGAGGAACCAGAGATCACATTGCCAACATCCGTTGAATCATCGAAAAGCAAAAGAGTTCCAGAAAAACACCTACTTCTGGTTTATTGACTATGCCGAAGCCTTTGACTGTGTGGATCACAGCAAGCTGTGGAAAATTTCTAAAGAGTGGGAATACCAGACCACCTAACCCGCCTCCTAAGAAATCTGTATGCTGGTCAGGAAGCACCAGTTAGAACTACACATGGAACAACAGACTGGTTCCAAATAGGCAAAGGAGTACTTCAAGGCTGTATACTGTCACCCTGCTTATTTAACTTCTATGCAGAGTACATCATGAGAAACGCTGGGCTGGAAGAAGCACAAGCTGGAATCAAAATTGCCAGGAGAAATATCAATAACCTCAGATATGCAGATGACACCACCCTTATGGTAGAAAGTGAAAAAAAATTAAAGAGCCTCTTGATGAAAGTGAAAGAGGAGTGTGAAAAAGTTGGTTTAAAGCTCAACATTCAGAAAATGAAGATCATGGCATCCGGCCCCATCACTTCATGGGAAATAGATGGGGAAACAGTGGAAAAGTGTCAGACTTTATATTTTGGGGCTTCAAAATCACTACAGATGGTGATTGCAGCCATGAAATTCAAAGACGCTTACTCCTTGGAAAGAAAGTTATGACCAACCTAGATAACATATTGAAAAGCAGAGACATTATTTTGCCAACAAAGTTCCATCTAGTCAAGACTATTGTTTTACCAGTGGTCTTGCATGGATGTTAAAGTTGGACTGTGAAGAAAGCTGAGCACTGAAGTATTGATGCTTTTGAACTGTGGTGTTGGAGAAGACTCTTGAGAGTCCCTTGGAGTGCAAGGAGTTCCAACCAGTCTGTTCTGAAGATGAGTCCTGGCTATTCTCTGGAAGGACTGATGTTAAAGTTGAAACTTCAATACTTTGGCCACGTCATGCGAAGAGTTGACTCATTGGAAAAGACACTGATGCTGGGAGGGATTAGTGGCAGGAGGAGAAGGGAATGACAGAGGATGAGATGGCTGGATGGCATTACTGACTTGATGGACATGAGTTTGGGTGACCTCCGGGAGTTGATGATGGACAGGGAGGCCTGGCATGCTGCAATTTATGGGGTCACGAAGAGTCGGAGACAGCTGAGTGACTGAACTGAACTGAACTGTGGAGTAGCGGTCAGATTTTCTCTTTGTAACAAGGATGAATCACCCCGCCAGTACAGTAACTACCTTCTTCACTCATTGATTCAGAGGCATAGGAGGCTAGAGTGATTGAACAGAAACATTAGCTTTTGGTTCAATGAGATCACTGTTATGTCTCCCTTTACAAGCACTTCTGCATTTAGAACTAAGACCTCTAGGCTAGCAGAGCATAAGGTTGTGGGAATAGGAAACAAAATTTTTGCTAGTGGATTATTAGGTGTGATAGTAAGTGGTGCCACTTCTTTCCATCACTTCTTCTTGTATCCATGAATCCTATTTATATGCACTGATTTAGACCATATATGGATTTCTGCAGAACCCTGTCCCAGCTCTATAAGGTATTGCTACTGAGTCACACTGTAACTGAATATTCAAAAAGCCAGTTCATTCTTCTATCAAACAGTTGCTTCAAGTTGGTGGAGAATGTTATCGGAAGTGAGTCACATGAACATGAGCCTATTGTTGAACTTATTTTGTTACAAAATGAATTATCTTATCAGAAGCAGTGCTATGTATAAATCCATAAAAATTGGCTTTTGGTTAATCAATGGATGGGAGTTTTTGCCAGAAACACTATACAGGGCAACTTCTTATTTAGAATAAACATCTATTCTTGTAAGGACAAACTGCTACCCTTTCTTTCCATGATGGACTTGGTCCAACATAATTAATCTTTAATAAACAGTCAGTTAATAACCCTAGTGAAAGATGCTACTGGGAACTCAGTATTTCTATCTGCAGCTGGTAGATTGAGCTGGGTAATAGGTACATGGAAGTCCATGTTGTTGAGACCATGCATAATTTCCATTTGTGCCACCAGGGCCATTTTGTTCATAGGCCCATTGGCTGATGACAGGAGTGACTGGAGAAAGAGGATGTCTGGTAATTATAGAAAATGTCACCCTATTCATTTGGTCATTAAAGTTGACACTTAGGTGACTAGAATGGAAATATCAGTATTTTTTGGTCCATTTAGACCATCCATACATCTCTTCTCCAAATTACCTTGTCATCATATTTTTCAATTATGTTCCTTTCAGATCATTACCCATCCAACCAAACCATTTGCCCCAGCTCTAAATGGGCATATAAATACATGTCTGGCAATTTCTCCTTGTAAAAAAAGTAGACATCAAGATGCACTGCTTATAATTCTGCCTGTTTGAAGGATTTCTGTTCACCAGGTTTTATAGGAGTGTCCCAGAAAGGGACTGTGGAGCTATCACTGTCCACTCTCCTGTAGTGCCAGTATATCCTGCAGAACCATCTGGAAGTCAGATCTGAGTCTTCTCTTCCTTTATTAATTGATTGTAGGGAATTTCCATGGTGAGGCCATAGGTGCAGGCTGGGTGAGGGAAGGAGGTGAATCAGAAATGTGAGCCATGTTATTTGAGCCACTTCTTCATGTAACTTACTTGTGCCTTCAGGGCCTGCTCAAGCCTGGTCAAGTGTAAACTGCTTACATTTGATGATAGACTGTTGATATGCATACAAACTCTATGGTTTGATGGGTCAGTTAACACACAATTCATGGTGAGATCCTCAGTTCACATAATAATTTGATCATCAGTAGTCCAGAATTCAGTTTCTACTAAGGTCCAGTATTAGGCCAAGAGCTGTTTTTCAAAGAGAAGAGTAGTTATCTACAGAGGATGGCAGAGCTTTGCTCCAAAATCTAAATGCCTGCTCTGTGGTTCACATCTAACACCTGCCAAAGGCTTCAGGCAGTATCTCTATCTGCCACTGACACTTTGAATAATGTTGGATCTGTAGTATCATGTGACCCAAGGGTAGAGCAGCTTGCACATCAGCCTGGACCTGTAGCAGAGCCTTCTCGTTTCTGGGATCCAATCAAATCTAGCAGCTTCTGAGATCACTCAGCAGTGAAATGGAGTACACACCCAGATAAGGAATATATTGCCTCCCATTATAGAAGGGGCCAGATGCAACAGCTTATCCTTTACCTTAGAAGAACTCTCTCCACATGCTCCTTCCTCATCCACTGAGTCCTTACAAATTTCTCTAAAGTTAAAATTTCCTGAATCTGTCAGATTTATTTTCCGTCTTCTGGCATGCAAATATCTGGACAATAAATCAAAGCACTTATTTTTCTCACTCACTAGGTCCAGTCAGCATAACGTCATCAGTGTAATGGACCAGTGTGATAGTCTATGGGTGTGAAGGGAGATCAATTTCCCTACAAACTAAATTACAACATCAACCCGGAGAGTTGATATACTCCTGAGGTAGGTCAGTGAAGGTGTAGTGTTGGTCTTGCCAGCTGAAAGCAAGCTGATTTGGGGTTGTTCTTATGTAGTGGGATGGATAAAAATTTACTGGTCAAATCAAGAGTTGAATACCAGGTACCAGGAAATATATAAATTTGCTAAAACCAATGAAATAACATCTGCAATTGAAATCACCACCTGGTTAAATTTCAGTTATCCGGTGTCATTCTCCAATATCCAGTTATCTTCTGCATAGGTCAAATAAGTTTTCAAAATGTAGATATAATGGGAATTGCTACCTCTGAATCGAAGGTAGCACTAATGTCTGCAATCCCTTCAGGAATGAGGTGTTACTCACTTTAACAGTAATATCCTGCTAGCCTAGGAGTCCAATTTATGCTGTAAGTTTAACCCCAGTCACAGGAGGAGATTTTGCATTTGGTCTTCAGTCATCTCACCCTATGGTTACAGGAGATAAGGGTTTCCTTCAGGACATTTTTATTTATTGGCACCTGAGTTGGCAATTCCAACCCTAAGTTAATTTTTTGTTACACCAGTTACCTTAAAAGCAACCAGTAAGGTGGGCTCAGAGGTAAAGAATTTTGTCTGCCAATGCAAGAGATTCAAGAGATGTGAGTTTGATCCTTTGGTCGGGAAGATCCCCTGAAGGAGGAAATGGCAACCCAACTAGTATTCTTGCCTGGAAAATTCTAGGGACAGAGGAGTCTGGAGGGCTACAATGCATGTGGTTGCAAAGAGTCTGACATGGCTAAACACTCTCAAAGGAAGAAACTTTGTTATATTCATTAGTTTGCCAAAATGTTAAAAAATATTGTATGGTTCCTAACTGCTTACAAGGTTTGATTAGGTTATGCCTTGAAGACACTCTGTATTACCAGAGAATGCCATGGGTTATCAATGCTCTCTTTACTACTGAAATTATTTTTTTTTATTTTTTTTTAAAATTTATTTATTTTTAAATTAGACTCATGAACGTCTTTAAATTTAATGATATTACAGACCCCAGAACCAATTCTGAAAATTTCTTTTAAAATTATAATTAACTAGAACCACTATTAGAATCAATATGTGTTAGTATAGGTTCTCTTGAAGAAAAGATTGATAGGATACAGATGTAAATATATATTATTATAACAATATATATTATTAATATATATTATTATATAGGATAAATATCATTTATATTATTGTAAATATCATTTTTAATATAAATTAAATATAAATTATATATTCATATACTAAATTATAGGAATTAAATATACTATATAATATACATTATATTTTAATATACTTATAATCACATTATTTTAACATAATTATATTAATATAATTAACATATAAATATTATTTTTAAATTATATGATAAAATATTACACATATGNACAGGAGGAGAAGGGGACGACAGAGGATGAGATGGCTGGATGGCATCACGGACTCAATGGACACAAGTCTGGGTGAACTCCGGGAGTTGGTGATGGACAGGGAGGCCTGGCGTGCTGCGATTCATGGGGTTGCAAAGAGTCGGGCATGACTGAGCGACTGAACTGAACTAAACCAAAAAAAAAGAAAGAAAAAAAACTAGGAAACACCACAACCCTGAACCACAATTTATGAAGAAGGGCTACTGAATATAGAGGAAACTGAAATGACAACCCACTTCAGTATTCTTGTCTAGAGAATCCTGTGGACAGAGGAGCCTGGTGGGCTGTTGTCCATAGGGTCGCATAGAGTTGAACACAATGGAAGTGACTTAGCATGCATGCATGCTTTGGAGAAGGAAATGGCAACCCACTCCTGTATTCTTGCCTGGAGAATCCCAGGGATGGAGGAGGCTGGTGGGCTGCCATCTATGGGGTCGCACAGAGTCAGACACGACTGAAGCAACTTAGCTGTAGCTGTGTGCCCAAGAAAAGGAAGACTCAGAAAGAAAAGGTCTGAACTCTCCAGACCTTGAGATAGCATGTTCTCTAGACTAGAAGGGACATGAGAGGGGTGAACCCAGCTGCTTTGATTAGAGTAGCAAAATGGGGGGCATGGGCTAGCCAATTGAACATTCCACAGAGAGGCAGAAGAATTATTTTTGCAAGAAATAGTCTGTCAGTGAGACTGGACCTTGAATAAACCTAGGCACAGCTCTGGTCACATGAAGATAAGTAGTTTAAATTGCCAAACAAGAACCTGTGTCCAAGAAGCCAGAGTGAGTTCCCCCACCTGAGGACAGAATCAAACCAATCAAGGCAGAGAGCTGTGACAAAATAGTGAGAGGCAATATAGAAAATTTTTCTGTTATCCCAGGTTACCCCAGCTTATCTCCACTCTTTGATTCACCAAAAGCCAGGGAAACTTCCAACAGTCAATGATGGACACCATTGCAGAAGTGGAAGTCATATTATAAGTAGAAATTACTGGGAAAAAGTTAGAAACTTACAGGAAATGATTTAGAAAATTTGAGCATATTGAAAAGGAAAATAGAGTGTGGTTTTTTTAATGACTAAAGAGTAAATGTTAATTATGGAAGACGAAGGAGAACAGCCAGTGTATCCTGAAGAAGATAACCAAAAAGTAGCCGAAAAACTTCAAATATAAAATAGAAGATCCTATAACTTTTAAATTAATTAATTAAACAAAATGAAGAACCATGCTAAATCCCAGGAAAATGATTTGATACAAAACAGTTCTGATAAACTTTTCTAGAAAAAAAGTATATAATTTCAATCATTTTAAANTAAATCCCATTTTCTGCTCCTTTTCAGTGCTGGGCTGCAATCCCCTACCACCGCCCCTCCCTCTCCACAGATGGGGGATTAGCTGGGCCTCAGGTTCGGCTCTGTCTCGAGGGGAGGGTGACAGGCAGGGCAGGGACTGAGTTGGGGGCGGGGGGGTCGCGGTGGAAGTCTTCAGTGACAGGGCTAAGAATAACAGCTTCCATCAGGCCTGACACCCTCTCCCACTTGCCATCGCTCAAGTTGTTCCGGGTGTGCGGGAGACAGACAGACAGATACAGCGTGTCTGCACGGGGCTGTGTGTATTTATGCATGAGACAAAGACCGAAGCTGGGGTGGGGGCCAGGGGGAGCTGACAGGAGAACGGCGTGGATGTGATGGGGAGAGGCTGGAGACAGTGCAGCCGTGTGACAGTGAGGCTGTGGGGGAGAGGAGAGACCAGGGGAGGCTAGGCTCCATGTGCTCGAGAGAAAGAGAGCGAGGGTGCGTGTGTGTTAGAGGTTGTAGCGGAGACACACTGTGGTGAGAGAGGCTGCTGATGTGTGGGAGAGAAGCCCAGACAGGCGGTGGGGGTGGGGGGCGCTGGGCCCAAGCATACGGTCATCATCAGGCCGCACCTTAGTGGCCTGGGTGGGGCTGCAGAGGGCTTGGCACGAGGCCTCACTCTCCCTGGGGCCACCAGGCCCTCTCGCTTCGGAGGGACAACTGCAGAGGGAGCGTGTGTGCATACAGGGGTGTGTCTGAGGGTGTGGAGTCTGTGCATTGCATATAAAGGTGTGTCACACGTTAGTGTCTGTGCAGCTGTATATCTGCATGTGACAGTGTGTGTTAGAATGTGTGTCTCTGGGTATAAGTGTGTATGGTCTACTTTTGGCTGTATGTATGGTCTGTTTATGAGTCTGTGAACAAATATGTCTGTGAGTGAGCATGTATATATATGTGCCGCAATGCATCTGTGTGAGTGTGTGTGTCTATGTGACTGAATCTGTGTGTCTCAGTATCTGAGTGTGTCTGTGAGAGTGTCTGTATGAGTGTGTGTGTCTGTGTGTGTGTCTGTGTGGGTCTGTATGAATGTGTGTCTATGTGTTTCTCTGTGTCTGTGTGTGTGTACGTGAGTGTGTCTGTGTGTCTGAGTGTGTGTCTGTGTGAATGTGTCTCTGTGTGTATCTGTGTGTCTGAGTGTCTGTGTGTATGTGTCTCTGTGAATGTGTCTGTGTGTGTCTGCACATCTGAATGTGTGTGTCTGTGTGTGTTTGTGGGAGTGTGTGTCTGTATATGTGTGTCTGTGTGAGTGTGTGTAGACAGATGATGGGATCCACTGGCCCTCAACCTGCCCTGCTACCTTTGTTGCCTCCAGCTCCCAGCAGACGTTAAGGGAATCCTGCATGTCGGTCTTTTAAATGTCTCCAAGTTTCCGTGTAGAGTGAACTAAAGATCAGGCTGGGTTGGGATGGGGGTGCGGTAAGAGGCTGTGGCACTCCTCGCCCTGCCCAGGAAGGGGCAGAAAGGACCAGCACTGGTATTCGCCTTATCACAATGCTTACACCCACTCACCTCCACCCCAGCTGGCAGTTGGTAGGGCAGCGGTGCCTCAGTTTACCTAAAGTACATGTTGGGGGAGGGGACATCTAATCTGAATTTCTGTATATGAATCACAAATGCCATGAGAGGTGCTCAGAACAGACTAACGGTGCATTCCTTGTCAGGCTGGCACTTCACGTGGCATGTGGCATCCCAGCCCAGTCACAGCAGCTGTCTGAGCCCCAGACTTTGACTTTAACAGCTGGGAGGGTCCATGTGGCACAGATACCCATCCATCTAGCACATCACCTAGAGGGGTTCTTTAATTCAGAACTTTATGAAGCCAACGAAATGGTTCATTGAAAATGACTAAACTCAACCTTGGAAAGAAAATCATAAACATTTTACTACCTAGCTAAGCCAAGCATGATTACATATGGAAACTATGGACGCTACTCAGCGGGATTTTGATATTAATTTCCAATTTCCTCTTCACCGAGGAACTGATGAAAACCCAGTCTCTGCTGCTCTCCAGGCTAGAATCAACATCTTCGCTCACTGTCCATCCTAACTCTGCTGCTTCTCTCCCCAACTCTTTGTCACTGCCCCCCCCCACCCCCGCCCACCCAGTACCACACTGGCTACACCAGAGTTTTGCCTTGACCATCAGTTTCCAAGATACATACGCTCAGAGTTCATTTAAGTGCAACTTCTGTCGGTTGTATTAAGGAGAGCTGCCTCTTCTCTCTGAATAGGCGAGGTCTGCTGTCTCCAGGGAGGGCCTCCCTCCATGGGCACCATGCTGGTCCTCCACTCTGCATCCTGTTCCCGAAGCCATATGTCTGCTTGTTCTGGCCTGTCCCTCCTGCTCCACACCGGGGCGTCACCTTCTGCCCCAGTGGGATAAAGGGAACTGAGTATTATTCCCCACTTTGAGCAGGAAGCTGAGAACAGCTTCCACCATCAGGCAGGAACAAGACACCTCAAGGCTTCCTACACTGCACCCTTGCTGTCCCTGCTGGCAGAAGGAGCTGTCACTCCACGTGCAATGTCGTGGCGATGCCACTTAACCCCCACATTGCATGGACCAAGTAGCTTCAAGTGGGAAATAACTCTGGGGAGGAGCCCGGAACAGAGCTTGGAGACAGGCACAGCTCAGTTTGACTCTCAGCCCTGGCCCCACGTGACTGGGCAAGTCAGTTATTCTCTCTGTAAATAGGGTACATTCACAGGGTTCTCACAGGTATGAGAATGTAAATGAAATCATGTATTCATTCAGAAAGCATTCAGTAAATGATACTTATCACTATTAAGCACTCCATGGACCGACGGGATCTTGAAGAACATCCAAACTTTGTGCATCAGTCATCTGGGAAGCTACATAAAAATGCAGATCCCTGGGCCCAGGGCCTTTGCCTCAGTGGGCCAGGTCTCAGGGTCTCCATCTGCCCCGGTTTCAGAGTGCCAGGCGGTCCGTGGAAAAGGCTGGGCTATTCCAGCCTCGCACTCTACTTGCATTTCAGAGCTCCCGAGACCCCAGTGTGCATCAGCTCCAGGGGTCACCTTGCCAGGTGAGGCCCCAATTGAGTCTGACATTGTCTTCACCTGAGAGCACCCTGGCGGCCACTTTGGTTTTGATCACAGGCAGCCCGGCACGGGGCAGCCGCGGCCTATTCACCTGAACTGCCAGCCTGCGGCCCAGATGCTAACAGCACAGGTAAGTACTTGCAGATTTCCCAGGAACAACAGAGATAATTTGTCTGCTGCATGGTGTGTTAGGAGGGAAGCTGGGCTCTGGTGACTGGGTGGCTTGTAGACTAGGCCCATGGCCTTTCACCTCATCCTGCTCTTGCCCGCTGGTTCTCCCAGCTGTGCTGATTAGAAGCAGGAGAAACTAAGATCTTCCCCTTGCCGCCCACCCGCCACAGGCTGCAGGAGGTGAGGGGAGGGATGGGGGCCCGGCTGCAAGGTTAGGCCAGGCTGAGGACATCCACAGAGTGGGGGTACCGGCCACCTAGCCTGGCACATGTGGAGACAGGGCAGACAGTGGGCGGGAAGCAGAGTGTCTCTCTGCATCTCTGTCTCCCCTAGGGTCACGCCAAGCACTGAGGCCATTGTGACATGCAGTGTCAACAAGCCAGCTGAGCAAGAAAGGGAGGGATGAGGGGGTTCACGAGCAAGGGCTATGAGAGCTGGAGACGGAGCTTCCTGGGGTTCCATAAGGAGTGACAAGAGGGTGAGACACCCCTGATGTTGGTCTTGACTGTTACAGAGTGTGAGAGAGTGTCCTCCTATCCAGCTAAGAACAGGGTCTTGCCAGGTCCCTGTGGCTGAACAGATTTGTGTAAGAAGAAAGGCGACGTAGATTTGGCAGAGCCAGTCTCCCTAACAGCAGTGTGAGTGGTCCCTGAGCAATCAGACTTTGGGGCTGAAAGGGCCTCTCTCCTTGCTTCCTTCTGCCTGGGGGGATGAGAAGAAGGGGATAACTACTATGATTATTATGAATGTCGGTATCCCTTATACTTTCATGTGTTGAAACGGCACTAACAGTTGCCATTTATCAGTGGCCTACTGTGCACCAGACAATGAAATAGGTGCTCTGTGTATTTGATCAGGCCTATAAGAGAGGCCGTGAGGTCCAGATTACAGATGAGGAAACTGACAGTCCCTTGACCAAGGCCACATAGTAAGATGCAGAACAAGGATTTGAGCCCAGGGCCCCACGTCTTCCCCTGGGCGCAGGTGACAAGCTGTCCCTCAAGGGGCTCCACCCCTGGTCGCTCCTTTATCACAGAAGCAGGATGCAGGCCTTGCCCACCCAAGCATGTGATTTTCTCAGAGAGGCTTGTGCCTGGGGCAGTCTGGGGGGATGAGCTGTGTGTCCCCTAAGACAAGTGTGAGCAGACCTGCAGGGGATTCCAACCTTATTCTGGACCAGTGGAAACTCCATCAGGATAACTTTGCTGCACATCCAGGGCTACCCACCCCTCCCTCCATTCCCTCCCCTGGCTCTCTCCCTCTGTCCAGCAGGTTGCAGGCAACTTTGAAGGTAGACAGAAACTGCCCATGAGGGGATGGGAACCTAGTGCAGAGGCCAGCCTGGCGTGGGTAATCACACAGGTGAGTCTGCAGTGGGGCTGGTACAGGAACTGCTTGGCTGCCAAGTTGTGCGTGTTGCAGGGGGTGGGTGGTGGGGAAGTGGGGAGCTGGGTAAGGGCTGCAGTTGATGAGTAAAATGACAATGCCACCCCTTTGATCACCTGCTCTCTGATCCTTGGATTTGCTCACACTGCATCCATTTACATCTTTTCATTCCAGGTTCACTAATCATCATCTCTTTTCATTCCCTTTAAAATGTGTTGAAAAGCTGCTAGTTTGGAAGAATTTGTCCAAAGCAAGGAACTTCTGCCCACAGTCATCCCTTCCATCTCTCCACTTCTACCCTTGGGCCTAAGACTTCACTGCCTCAGCTGTTGAGGAGTAGACTTCTCTTGACATCATTAATGTGCCCAAGATGCCCTGTTTGCACATATTTGTGTGCCTTCCAATTAAAATGATTCATTAAACCTCCGGTGGAGTTCATTTTTATTCCACAATAAGAACACTCAAATAAATACATTCAGCCATGGAAAGAATCCTTTGAGCAAGCCCATGTCCTAATTTTGGTTTGGGGAATCTGGTCCTGAAGTTGTCATCTGGGAATGTGTAGAAGAGACTGGGAGCTGAGCAGGCCGGCCTGACTCTGGCTACTTGGAGTGGGGCTGAGAAGCTTGGCTCTGTCCAGCCCTGGGGACAGCGTGGCAGCTCCTGAAGACTCCGCAGGCCCTGCAGCCCTGTGGCCCAGAAGCAGGGGCTCCCTCTCTCCTTTGGGAGGCTGTTGTGGAATGTAGTAAGCACTAGCCTCAGCAAACACCACACTCCACACACCGTGATACTGCCTGGGGACAACCCGCAGCTATAGTTTCCATTCTGAGAGACTGGGAAATAGCATGTGTCACTCCCAACCGTGGGTCTCCACAGAGGAGGCCAAGTGGCTATGGGATGCACCTGGATGGGGCTCATGCCCAGTCTGTTCCAGGCTCTGTGACATGATGATTTTGGGGTCCTTGCTACCCCTCTGAGCTGCAGTTGTTTTCCAGTGGAAGACATCTCTCAGAAACCTACCATGCTACCCAATTTGTATTTCTAAATCTTGCCAGCAATCCCACTCATTCCTGTTTTACAGACAAGGAGATTGTTGCTCAGAGAGATTCAACGACTTGACCAAGAGCACATGACTGGCAAGGGAAAGTGTCTAGAAACAAATCTAGGACCCATGACTTGGGATTCTTCTGAGGCCTCAAAGGCAGCCAATGATTGACGTACCCTGAACCCAATGTCTTGGCTGCTCCTGAGAAAACAGACAGGGTTTAGGGACTATAGAAACTGGGCTCAGACTTTGAGGTCAGCTAGGAGTACACAGCCTGAAGAAAGAAATGGCAACCCATTCCAGTATTCTTGCCTGGAGAAACCCAAAGACAGAGGAGCCTGGCGGGCTACAGTCCATGTGGTCACAAGAGACAGACCCGACTTAGTGACTAAAACCATCCCCAAACTGGGATTAAAGCCAAATTCCTTGCATTTGAAGGTAGATTCTTAACCAATGGACAACAGAGAAGTCTTCTCAATTAGTTTTAGGTCATATTCTAAGCCTGTTAGGTAGAAAGTACAGCCAAACCAAAGGGAAAAACCAAACCACACTCTACCTTTGGACACTGAGTTTCTAATACTACACTGTAGACACAATGCCAGTATTTTTTTTTTTTTAAGTTAATCCTGTCCACAGCCCTTTAAGAAAGCTTTATTATCTATATTTTATATTTAGATTAGGATACCAAGGGACAAACATTTTAAATAACTAGTTTGAGATTGTAAAGCTGACTATGTAAATCTGCTAGGTAAATCTGTAACTGTGTAATCTACCATAGTATTCTATGTTGTGGTCATATTGTGGTATTCAAGGTATAAATCACATAAGTCTGTACTGATCAATGCACCTTCACACATGCTGTTTCCTGGAATTGGGACCCCCATCCCACTCCTACACCTCTCATATTTGCCTAACAAAGCCTTCAGTGTATTCTGGAACTATACTTTTTTAGAAGCAATTTGGCAACATGTTTCAAGGGCCATAAAAGTGTTCATAAATTTTGACCCAGTATTTCCACTTCTAAGAATGCATTTGTTCCAAGGAAATAACCCAAAAGGGGGGGGGGGGAACCCTATATGTTCAAGGATGTTCATTACAGCTTTAAAAATAAGAAACAACCTAAAAATCCAACAATAGGGCAATGGGTAACTAAATCGTGGTCTACTCACTGAATGGCATATTGCACAACCATTAACAGCAGTAATGTGAAAAAGGGCTATGATATAATACTATATTAAAACAACAAAATGCATAATCAAACAGATTATTAGATTGCATACTTGCGTTAGACTTCTCAGGTTGTCATAACAAAATACTATAGGTAGGGTGGCTTAAACAACTGAAATTTATCCCTCACAGATCAAGGTGCCAGCAGGGTCCACACGAGGGCTCTCTTTGGGTTGCAGATAGTTGATCTCTCGTTGTGTTCTTGCATGATCTTAGTGCGTGCACAAAGAGAATGTGCTCCAGAGGCTCAGTCTTCTCATTAGAGCATTGATCCTACCATGAGAGCCTCACCTTCACAACCTCATCTAAACCTGCTGCTGCTGCTTCAAGTCGCTTCAGTCGTGTCTGATTATCTTCCAAAGGTCTCTATCTCCAGATACTATTACATTCAGTTAGCACTTCAACGTGAGAATTTTGGTAGAACACAATTCAGTTCATAGCAATACTTAAATATATATGTGCCTTAGGGAAAAGACTTGAAGGGAATTTGCAAAAGTTATTGGCTTAGGGTAATGGATTTATGGGGGTGTTTTGTCCCTGTTATCTAAATTTTCTGTAGTGGTGCTATGCAATTTTCAACAGAATTTGGGGCGAGATTAGAATAAAAATGATCCATCTTTCAAGAATCAATTCAAATGCCACCTCCTCTAGGAAGCCTTCCTTGGTTTTTCCAACCACATCTTTTCTGAAGTTCTTATTTTACTGGACCATGTGCTCTTCTGGAGCTAAGGCCATGAGCAATTCCTCTTTGTTCCTGAATGATAGGCAAGTATCACAGATCGAGAACTGCCCAGTGCAGTAGAGGTGATGAACACTAGGGGATGTGTGCTGTCAGGACTCAGGGATGTGATCTAAGCAACAGGTCCAGGGCACCAGCAGATGCAGGGCTTGGAAAGTAGGGGCATCAGTTGCTTGCCATTGAGTAAGTGCTGGTCTTTCTAGTTATTTTCAATGTGTTGTTGTTATTATATAGGTAATACATGCATACATACTCACTATAAAAGAAACTTAAATAGCTCAGTTAAAGCCCTCCTTTGCTCCTACACAGTCCCACTCCCCTTCCCAGGGATTGTCAGTTTGATAGGTATACTGTCAGAATATTCTTCCTTGTGCACATAATTTTGAAGCCTGCATCCCTGTTTATAAAAATAAAGCCAGATTATCCTGTGACTTGCTTCTCTTTGCTAATGAGACCTTGTCACTTCAGGATGCAGAGGTCTACCTCATTTGTTTGAGCCTCAGAAAACCTTTGGGCTTCCCAGGTGGCACTAGTGGTAAAGAATCCACCTGTCAATGCAGGAGACATAAGAGATGCAGGTTCGATCCCTGGGTCATGAAGATCCCCTGGAGGAGGCATGGCAACCCGCTCCAGTATTATTGCCTGGAGAATCCCATGGACAGAGGAGCCTGGTGAGCTACAGTCCATGGGGTTGCAAAGAGTCAGAAACGATTGAAGCGATTTAGCACGCACACACCCAGAAAACCATTACTGATGTGGATATTCAAACATGTGTTTAGCCCTTTGTCTACTAATGGCCCCTTGGGTTGTGTCTGATTGTCCCATTTCCGCTGCTGTCATCAACGCTCCCTGTGGTCGAGCTTTGTGCACTTGGAGCATTTCTCCAGGCGGAGATGTGGACTCACCGTGGTGGACAGTCTGGGCCTTCGCTTTCCACAAGCACTGCCAGATCAAGTTCTACAAACACCACAACACACTCCGTTCTCGCCAACAGTGGAAAAGGTGTTTGTGCCCTTAAATTGCTGCCAACAGTAGCTATCATGAATCTTTTTAAAATTTTACAAATCTGATGAGTAAAAAATGTTAGCTTGGTGTTATATGGCTTACATTATTTTGCTGACTAGCGAGGCTGAGCTGTCGTCATTGTTATCAGCCATCTGCAGTTCCGAACTATTACTCGATTTTTCTTTTGAGTGGTTTATCTTTTACTTACTATTTGTAGGCATTCGTTATATACCCTGAATACTAATCCTTTCCGTTTGCATATGTTGCAGATAACTTCTTCCAGGCTGTCACTTGTCTTTTAACAGTATTTATGGTGTCTTTTTTTTCTTTCAGATTTGAACATAATCAAATTTAGCAATCTTTTCCTTTATGGTTTCTGTGTTTTATGTCTTGCTAAAGAAAGCCTTTCCTCCCCCAAGGTTATAAACAAATTCTCCTGTATTTTCTTTTAATAGTTTCATAGCTTTTTTTTTTTTTTTTNGCATGAGCTGTATGCCCTTAGGTGAGTGCCTCAGCTTCTCTGAACTCAGGAGATAATAATTTCCAGGTATGCACATATTCTCCCAGGGAGTCTACCTTGCTCCCATCAGAATAGCGGCATAGCCACAGTTAAGACCTTCACACACTCAGAAAGGAAAAGAGAAGAGAACAACAGTGCAGGCCAGGTGTTCTGTATACAGGAAGCCAGGTTGACTTTGGGGGTTTCACAAATCAAAGCACATTAGTTCAGGTCCTCTGAGAAGCCATACCCCAAATGGGATTAGATTTGCAAGAGAGTTATTTGCTGAAGCATCTGTGAGAGAAAAAGGAAGTGAACCAGAACTGTCAGAAGGTGTTGTGGGTCTGAGCCCTGTGAGGGACAGAGGGAAGGATGGAGCTGGGATGGGTACAGTCTCAGACAGCAGTGTAGTTTTTAAATTGGTAACATTATTTATTAATATTTACTTATTTATTTGGCTGCACCAGGTCCTAGTTTGGAGAAGGAAACGGCAACCCACTCCAGTCTTCTTGCCTGGAAAATCCCAGGGGCGGCGGATCCTGGTGGGCTGCCATCTATGGGGTCACACAGGGTCGGACACGACTGAAGCGACTTAGCAGCAGCAGCAGGTCTTAGTTACAGGGATCTTTAGCTGTGGCAAGTGGGATCTAGCTCCCTGATCAGGGATTGAACCCAGGCCCCCTGCACTGGGAGTGTAGAGCCTTAGCCACTAGACCATCAGGGAAGTCCCTGAAATGTAGTTCTTAGAAGGGTTCAGCCAAGCCAATAGGAAGTTTGTGAGCTAAAGAGAACTCTCGGGAATAGGCTTGTCTTAGGAACCCTGTTGTGCTCAGTGTTGGGCAGAGGGAGCAGCCCTCGGGAAGTGAGTCCCCAGCAACAATGCACAGCAGCTGGGGCCTGGGTCAGTCACAATGCCCGCAGTGGGAGATCTACTCAGTGCACTTTCATGGCCACCACCCAAAGCAACGTGGAACTACCACCTACTTCATAGCCCAAGAAAGTCTACGGTTTGAGGTAAAGACAATGAGTTTGGGCAGAGTTCACCGTGAGGCTCCTTCGCTTATTATGTGATTCCAATTAGGTTTCTCGCTAGCTTGATTTTCAATTTTTCCCAAAAAATCAGGTAAGAACACTTTTCTTGGGTTGCTACAAAGATAATCCAGGACCCAAAATCCTCCCTCCCCAGCTCCAGTCGGGGAAAAGCTAAATGGAAATGACTGGCTGAGGGTCTCGGTCAGAAGCCCAGAGGAGGAGAAACATGGATAGAAAAGAAAGTCACCCTGAGGCCCGCTCAAGGTAGACTAGACGTGGTACAGTCACTTGAGGGGCAAAGTACAGACTGTTCTGCACCGTCTAGACATGAAGTGCTTCATAATCTCATAAAAAATGTATAGGTTCTACAATCATCTCCAAAAGTTTGTGGATAAAAAGTTTATTCACAAAATTCATCAGTTAAGAATGTCTTCAGTTGCAGAAAACCCAACTGATTGTGTCTTAAGGGAATTCCCTGGCAGTCCACTGGTTAGGACCTGGTGCTTTTACTGCGATGGCCCAAGTTCAATCCCTGGTCCAGGAACTCAGATTACCCACAGGCCATTACTTATTTAATAATAAATAATTCTGTCTTAAGTAGTAAAGCATTTAATTACCTCACATAAGAAGAAGTCTGAAAGTAGGGGTACCTGGGGTTAGTTTAACGCCAGTTGCTGGATCCCTGTCTCTGTTGTCTTGGCCTTTGCGTTGTGGTCACAAGGCGGATGCCATATCTCCAAACATCACACCCTCATACAAAAGTGTCCCCGAGAAGAAAGAGGAATACATGAAAGTGGGTATTTACCTCTCATTTTTTTCTATAAAGGGAGAAAAACCTTTCCCAGAAGCTCCCTGAACATTAGTCCTTTAAGTCTCATAGGCCAGAACTAGGCCACTCCTTAACCAGTCACTGCCAGAATGATCTTTGGACACATACATACTTGAAAAAGACCAAGATCTGTTAGCAAAAAAGACTGAAGGAATGTCTCTTGAGAAGGCAGCAAAAGCATCTTCCATAGGAAGAATTTCTGGGAAGAGAATGAATCTTTCCATATTTCTGAGCATAGCTAAGGAATTACACAAGCACATAAATACATACAATGTAATGGGAACAATGATAAATAATGTACAAGACACAGGAATCGGGCTAAGAAAGACATGTATTCAGTCAATGAAGGGTGGGGACGCAGGGGTGACTAGAATAGTGGACACAGTCCATTATAGTGGAGATGACAGACTCTTTGTCCTGGGGGTGGGAACAGGTCAGAGAAACCTTCACAGAATCTACGTCTGAACAGAGTGCTGCCAGATGAGTAGGAGTTTGGGAGATGAACAGACTCACCCACGAAGAGCTATGTTTGTGCAGGTGAACAAACGGTTCAGTATTCTGAAAGGCTAAGGTCAAAGGATGGGCAGTATTGGAGAGGAGGCCAGACTACGCAGGGGCCAGGAACTGGATAAGGGGAGCTGTTGAAAAGTGGTAAGCAGGAGACTCGATTAAATAAGTATTCACTTTTAAATGATTACAACATGGAAAGAATCTCAAAAACATGTTGCCAAACAAAAGAGTACAAATTATACGATTTCACTGATGTGAAGTTATATAGAATAGGCAAAATTAAACCAGGATGAACAGTATCAGAGCAGTACTTCCCCAGGGGAACAGGGATTGACTGAAATGGATCATGAGGAACATAAAGGGATGATGGAAAACTTCTGTGTCTTCATTGGAGTGGTGGTTATGTTTATTAAATGTAATATGTTCATTAAAATTGTAATATTTTATAAAAATTTGTTGGATTGCATACTTAAAATATGTGCTTTCACTATACGCAAACTATATCTCAAATTTTTACAAAGTATCGGTAAAAAGCATCCTGATAGGTGGACTGTGGGAGAATCTGAAGGTGGGGAACCAGTGAGAACGCTGCAGGCACAGTCTAGGAGGAGCATCCCACGGCCTGAACTGGGGCAGGTGTGGGAACAGAGGAGGGATGGGGCTGAGGAAGGAACAGGCTGGCTTTGGGAAGGAAGGTGGAGAGAAAGAGAGGACTCAAGATGACTTCTGGCTGGGTTGAATGACATGGGTCACTGAGACAGAAACTCTGAGAAGTTGGGAGGAAGGAGAAATGAGCTCAGGTGTGCAAACACTGAGTTTGTGATGGAGATGTTTTTGGGGCTACTGAACATGTGGATCTAGATTTCAGGAGAGGGAAAGATGGGCCAGAGAGAGCTTAGTCCTCCAAATATGGAACTAGATGGGCCATCCAAAAGGAACAAACTGAGTGAGGAGGGGTGGGCAGAGGCAGGAGGGGAGAGGGCCCTGGGGGGTATCAACAAGTACGTGCTGGTCAGAAGAAAAGGCTCCTGCTCAGGAAAGATAAGATGAGAGAAGTGCCAGGATGCAGGGCGTCCTCACAGGGGAGAGAGGAAGGAAAGAGGTCAAGAAGGGGAATGGGCACTTCGCCGATGGTCCAGTGTTGGAGACTCTGCTTCCGCTTCAGGTGGCATGGGTTCCATCCCTGGTCAAGGAACTGAGATCCCGCATGCCATGCAGTGTGGCCAAAAATAAATAAGTGAATAAACACTAACCAAGAAGAAAAAAATGAGAAAATTCTGAACAGAAAATATTAAAAAGAAGAAGAAAGGATCATGGAGTTCCTACTGTTAGAGACGTTAGGAAAGGGAAGGGGTGAGGCCCCAAGCCTCCTGCCAGGGGTGCAGGGACACAGAGAGGCCAGGCTGGATGGAGCAAGTCTTCACGGAGAAGGCAAGTGCAGAGGTGATCACACACGACTGGGAGCGCTGGGGCCTCTTGGAGAGGTCTTGAAAGAGGGCTTGGCAGGGCTGTCTGGACATAATTCAACCAGACCAGGGGAGGGTTGGGGAGACCACAGGCCTTCATGGAGTCTGGGGGTTCAGCTTGTCCCACATAGCCCTCTCTGCCCAGAATGCCCTACAACCCTCTTCCTGGCAAATACCTACTTACCTTTGAACACCCTCACATATGGCTGTCTCAGAGAAGCCTCCGCTAGCACACAGGCCGAGCACGTCACACACACACTTGTCTTCATGCCTTGCAACTGCCGCCTTCTATGTCATTAACCTGATTTCAGGTCTGTGTCCCTTACCAACTGGTGTGTTCCTCCAGGCCGTTATCAACCTGGCTGTCAGGAAGACTCACCCGCCCTGTGAGCCCACAGCTGGCAGGGCCCCAAACAAAAACAGAGATTCTAGAGGAAATGAAGGCGTCCAAGAACAAGCAAATGGGTCTGTGCATGAAGAGATCCCCACACAGTAACCAAACACTCCAGTGAGTACTCCCCCTCAGTCCAGTGCGGGCACCAGTGACCAGACCCGGGTGCTAGTTGCCTCCCCAGCTGGCTACCCCAGGATGTGTCCTGGGGCCCAGGTGCCAACTAGGTGTGACGGTCAGACTGCAAAAGCCCTGGAGAAGGAAGGGGGGTTTGAGAAAAGGGACCACCACCTGAGAGAAAGGAAGAAAAGCAGGAACTTAAACAAGATTCCGAAATTGGCCTTTTTTGAAAGCTTTCTGCACCACGCTTTGAGAACCAAGATGAAAAGCACAAAAACTGAATTTAAGAATGAAAACCACCCTCTAAGGAGAATGGGCCATCTCCACATAAGGCAACAAAATTAGGAGAAGAGAATGAAACTCTCCTGATGCATAAAACAGCTCAAAGGGACCCAGCGATTACTCATTAGTTATGCAGAAAGCTTCTCAGAGAACTAGAATGACTATGGCTGTGCCAAAGAAAGTGGAAATCAGGCCAGGTTACAAAGGAGGGGTACATACAAAAAAATAACAAAAGGCTGTGGAGATAAAATCAGAAGAGTCGTTCAGAAAAAGAAATGAGATATAACTTGTACAAGGCAGCAAAAGAATGAGAAAAACATTTTCTAACTCTAACAGGCCAACAAAAGGGGATAAGGGGATTGCTGGCTCATTTTGACTTGGGGAGAAAAAGCCTATAAGCAATGACACTAAAAACGCAGAGGCTTTTAATTTTTTCTTAGCTTAAAAAGGTCAGCTGTGATCTAAAAGCTAAAAGAGGCACCGCATGGGATCATGAGAAGGCAGAAAGCCAAGGGGGAATGAGGGAAGAACTTGTGTGTTCACATCCACGGTCCTGATGACTTACATGCTTAGGTACTTAAAGAATTGGCCCAAGGTGGAATCAGATCACTAGCTCTCACTCTGAGGGGATTTATGGGGAACTGGTGAGGGGCCTGGAGACAAGAGGGAGACCCAGGCAGCCTGTTCCTGCCTCTCTTTAAACCTGGGGGAAAGCAGATGCCTCTGCAAGTGCTGGGCCCATCAACCAAGCTGCTCCAATAGAAAACTACTGGGACACATCGTCAAAAAATCAATCTGCAAACACTAGGTCATAAGGAATTAGGTAATAACCAGCACTGCTTTCCAAAGAACACATTTTGTCAGAGTAATCCAATTTCCTTCCAGGACAGAATGATGGGCCTGGTAAATCAGGAACGGCAAGAGACACAGAATCTTCCTTAACTTAAAGAGCATGGTATTTAATTTCACCTTCCATGAGAAGTCTCAAAGGACAAACTGGGGAAACGGAGTCTATGGTAGGCCTTTCCAAGGTTGGCCAAATGGAAAGAAGTTGAAGGGTTAGCCCAAATAGCAGTTGTTTATGGTCTAAATAGTGTGGATGGTTGAAAGTGGGCATAGGTCGGCTTGGGTGGGGTAACTGCACTGGTGGTAGCAAGTAACAGAAGAGCTAGGAGAGAAGAGAGAGGCGGTGGGATGGAGAGGGCACTAGTGACAAACACAGTGATATTAGCGGAGGTGAGCACCAGCTGTGGAGACACTGCCGGTGACGGTGGGAGTGGAGCTGGGGGTCCTGGCTGAGATGACAATGACGATGACGTTGATAATGGTGGTGCAGGTGGAGCTGGTGATTAGAGTGGAGATGATGGTACACAGTGATGCAGATGTCGCTGAGGTGAATGTGAAGGCGCTTGTGGTTATAGGGATGAAGATGGGGGTGGTGGAGACAGAGGAGACGGTGGTGGTGGAGATGGAGACCATGGTGATGCTGGAGATGGAGGCGGTGGAGGTGGTCGTGGCAGTCACAGGCAGGTCATAGGCTAGACCTGGTAAATCTGGGTTTCACAGCTGTCCTTTGTGATGGACACCCTCACTAGCATCTTCTTTCCTCATCTTTCCCGAGAGAAGTGATCACAGACTTTGGGTCGTTTGGGGCCCATCCTGATTCTGACCACCTCAGCACTGCCCTGTTAGTCCTGGGGCTAACAAACCACTTTTCTGTCCAGATCGACTGGGTGGCAGCAGACCCCAAGAAGTCTGTGGGAGGGGAGGATTTCCTCCAGCCCTATGGGGTAGGCACGGCCTGAGAGCCCTCCCTGGCCAAGGAGAGGGAAAAGCTCCCAGGGCCAAGTGGAGAGACTGGCTGTCTGTGCTCAAGAGCCCCTGTTGACTGAAGGCTATTCCCAGCTCGAGAAGTTTTGCAAGCTGGGGTCTGGGAAGACCTTTTGCGGGTTCTGGTTTTTACACCTATTTCCAGCCTGAGTGACTGCAGCCCAGGGACTAGGGTTTCTGAAGGGAGAACTAAAGACTTCCCTCTACTTTGGTTTCCGCCAGGATGTGGCTGTTTTGTTGAGTAGAAATAAAATTAAAATGCCCCCCAGGTGTGTGGGCCAGTGTGTCTCGGAAGCCCTGGGGGTGGAAGAGAGGTGGGTCGTTGGAGCCTCTGGCAGTCTTCATGGGGTGTCTAGTAGACGAGGGGTCTGCCAGCATGGGCTGGACTTTACTCCCTGAAAACATTCTTGAGACTGGGAACTCAGCTTCAGATTGAAAAATTCTTGCTCAGTTCCTTGCTGTGTGCACAGTCCAACCAGCTGTTTGTTTGTGGGGAGGTTCTTGAACCAATTTGGGCCTCATGATGTTGCCTTGTGCCCTAGAGAGTTGGATGAGATGATCTCTGAGATCTTGTCCCCTAAACGTGCTTCACACCCCAGCAATGTCCACAAGCCCATCCAACCCAGCCCACTTCACCCATCCTTTCTGCCCATAGGGCCAGGGCCCTCACCTGATGTGGTCCTGACCAAAGGTCCAGCTCAAAGCCAGTTTACCTACAAAGACCACCTGAGCTGGGCAAGAAGAAGCAATTGCTTCATCTGCTAGATCCCCATGGCCTTTGTCTACCCTTTGAATTGAACTGTCACACAGGAGGGGCCCAGACTCTGCTTTCACCAGTTTGCTTGGACCTCACAAACTTGAACGTCATTCACATCCTATCCTTCTTGGCAACCAGCACATGCCTGGCAGAGAGAATGCTAGAAAAGTGGTGAAGAGTGTATGAATTTTATACCTGGAGGAACCGAGGCCCCAAGTAGTTAAGTAATCAAGCCTAGAACCCAGATCTCTGGGCTCCCAGTGCATCAGCAGAGACAGTCCAGGGCTGGAGGGCCTGTCATAACAGAGCTTCCACCTGTCTAATCCTTGCTTCTTCTTCTTGTTTAGTCACTAAGTTGTGTTCGAATCTCTGTGACCCCATGGACCATAGCCCGCCAGGCTTCTCTGTCCATGGGATTTTCCAGGCAAGGATACTGGAGTGGGTTGCCATTTCCTCCTCCAGGGGTTCTTCCTGACCCAGGGATCAAACCTGTCTCCTGCATTGGCAGGTGGATTCTTAGTCTTCCAAATGCGTATGAACATACCTCTCAAAAGGAATTCTCATAGATCCCATCTGTGAGCTCCCAGCAGTTCACAGACCCTGTTTGTGCCGTTCCAACCTAAAGAACAGAAGTCCTAGACCATAAAAATGTTTAACTGCAAAGAGTTCTATCTTTATAACTGCTAAATTATTTTCATATTTTAATAAAATTTAAATCCAAATTATAAAAACATTCAGAGAACTTAGAGATTCTGAGAATCATTCACAGGAAGGTGTGAATGACTGACATGTCCTTTTTACTGTGTTGCTAGGTCCCAGAGTAATCTGCATTTTCAAACATACCCTTGGAAGGACAATGCCTTATGAGGGAGCCTTATAACGTGAAATGGCTGTCCTTGGGTCAACCAAGATGGTGAGAGGCTCTAGATAGCCTTCAAAAGAAGCTCCATCCAAGAATATCAGCTCATCCTGTGCTTAAGTTGGGGGTAGATATGTGTGTGTGTGTGTTTGTACGTGCTGAGGAGAATGTAGGGGAGAAGAGGTTCCAGGGAAAGGATGACTTCCCTAGATTCCTTTTCCAAACAACCACTCTGCTTCCCAGTCAGTCCCGCTGACGAGGGAGGGATTGGCAGGCAGCCCCTTTGCCCACCCTACCCACACACACACATACATATAGCTTCTCCCTCCTGGCTGCACTCACATGTAGTGCAGAGAAAAGGAGATGAGGCAAAAATTTCAGTCCTTCTACAACAGCAGGAGCCCTGGAGAAGTGCCTGGTTCTGAGATTCACTGAGTAACCTTGGACATGTAACAACTCTGTACCTCTCTTTCTCCATCTAAATGACTTGTGGTTTTTTTTGTTTGTTTTTTTAAACCCAGGCCCCAGCATTTGAAGTGCCGCGTCCTAACCATTGGACCAACAGGGAACGCCCCCTTTCTATGTCTATAATGAAAGAGAATTTGGAGTCCTGATCACTCTGTGTTGCAGCTTTTCTCTTCTCTTTATGTCATGAAGGTCCTGTGGTGACGTGGAAGAGGCTGGGGCTTCAGATTCATACAAATCCGAGCGCAAATTCTGACTCTCATTTTTTAGCTGGGTGATCTTAGCCAAGGTACTCAGCTTATCTGAACTTCACTTTTCTCATCTTTAGATTAAGGACAACGCCTTCTTTTACATAGACTTGTTGTAAGTATTAGAGACAAAAATATAGTGTTCCTGGTTTGCCCTCAGTTAATGGTAGTTATTATTATTATACTGGCTGAGGAAGGCTGTGAAAAGCCATGTGTATAATGGCTGGAAGCTTGGCCTCCAAAGCCCCATAACCTAAGTCTGAATTATAGCTTAGCCACTTTCGAGCATCACAACCTTGGGTAAGCAACTTAACTCTATGCCTCCATGTCCTCTTCTCTAAAATGGGGATAATAATTATACCTATCTCATAAAATTATTGCAGGACAAAGTCATTCAATAAATGGAAACACAAGTCAATGTCATATAATTAGTACTCAAAAAAATCAACTATGTTATGAATACCCTAGGGATAGGAATGTACATAGGTGTATGTGTCTGGGGTGGAGGGGTGCTCCCACCATTCCCCACCTCCTCCCACCCCCACTTTGACTAAATCAAGAATCTGAAGTCCTATTCTCTTTCCATCATTCACCTCTTCAGCCTATGGACGTCCCAGTTTCCACTGAGCACTCAGAACCTGGTGACCCTCATCTTCCCTGGCTCTTTCAGGAAGCTGAACTCATTCCTGGGCCTTCCCTGAAACCTGCCTTCCTCTGCCCGTGCAGCCTGTTAGCTTGTTCCTGTAGCCTTTCTAGATGGGTCAGTGGTAAAGAATCTACCTGCAATGCAGGAGATTGCAGGCTTGATCCCTAGGTCAGGAAGATTCCCTGGAGGAAGGAAATGGCAACCCACTCCAGTACTCTCACCTGGGAAATCCCGTGGACAGAGGAGCTTAGTGGACTACAGTGCATGGAGTCGCAACGAGTCGACATGACTGAGCGACTAAACAACCCCAAGCCAGCCCTCACTCAGTGCTCAGGAGGCATCTGATCCCCCCGGAGTACAGGAACATGCTCAGAGAAAGGAGCTGAGCTGCCTCCCTTATCTAGGTCCTGATAGCATTCACTGATGTTAAGCTCTTCCTCAGCGCTGCCCTACATCTCTGCTACTCATTCTTGAGCTTGTCTTCAGGTTTTCACAAACAGTGCCTTCTTCAGCTAAGGGCCTCTGACTGAGCTGCAGAGAGTCAGGGAAACAGACTTGAAAACAGAAGTGAAAGACTCTATTTTGCTCACTAGATTGGCAAATATGTATATATATTATATGATACTCAGTGGCAAGCCTGTGAAAGAATGGGGGCGCTCATACTTTGATGGAGACACTGTAAATTGATACAGCCTCTTTGGAGGGATGTTTAGTACTATTTATAATAACTTAAAACAAGCATATCCCTGATCCATCGATGCCACTTCTAGGAATCTATCCTGTGGAAAAAAACTCTTTCTGCTCAAAGGTATTCTTACAAAGATGGCTGTGCACTAACGCACTCTGAACTGCAAAACTGTGGAGGCAATATAAACGTCCAGTGGTAAGAAAAAAGTACATAATAAACCAAATAACCATACAAAGGAGGAGTACACAACTTTAAAACAGGTGTATATACAGAAATACTAAGATAAAATGGTGTTGTGCAGAAAAATATATATGATTCAGTCTCATGTAGGGGGGAAAAGGCCCACTCTTTCCCCACCCACCCCCCACCCCACC
>SJYV01029701.1:1297775-1309800 GCA_006410875.1 Neotragus pygmaeus
ATCTGATGAGAATGTCTTCCTGCAAATTAAGCCTTCTCGGGACTCTCCATCCGGTGCCGGCAGCGAGCCCGGCGCGCGGGCAGCCAGTCCAGCGTCGGCGGCCGGGGCTCAACACTCTTCCCAGAGTCTCCCCTCCCCCCTGCACCCAGGGCCGGCGGCTCCAGGTCGGAGGGTGGAGCCCACCTACCAGTGCTTCCCAGAGGCCAGCTGTGCCTCTCTGCCCCGCGCGGCCTCCCCGCACCTTTCCCTCTTCTGCCGGTGGGGAGACCACCTCCTGGGCTCTAGAGGATAGACCCCTGGGATCCAGTCTAGTTTCTACTCCGAGATAGCAGTGGTACTTAGAAAATTGCTTTTCCGTCTCCCCGGGTGTAAAACAGGCTAATAGTACCCTTTTCGGTTGGTTCTCGTGGAGACTCAAGACCCTGTACGCGAGGCACCCGGCTCTGCATCCAGGATTCTGTAAACCGAGGGTCCTGCCCAGAGTCAACCCTAGGGCTCAGAACTCCTCCCACTCGGGTGTTTGCAAACGCTAACCATCAGAGTTCTTCCCTGAAAGGGATCTGAAGCCTTCTCTCTTATACAGAGGAGTCAGCAAGGGGGTGCGAAAGTTTCAAGGGTATTTATAAAAGGAAGTAGAATTCCTGGAAAATGTTATTCTCTTGGAAAAACCATAGACTGCGAGATTTTCTCCAAGAAAATAAAAAGCAAATGTCCTAAAGAAAGAACTTCGCCTTGCACTGACTATAGGCAGTTTTCTAGGCAAAGTATTTCATTATTGTTTAATAATTATTATTATCCCCATTTTACAGATGAGGGAACTGAGGCTCAAGTGATTCGCCCAGGATTACAGAATTGTTTAAACAATGGAGTTCCGAGTTGAATCTAGCCTAATTCCAAACCTTTTTCTCTTCTTTGCTACCCTACTGCTGTCTCTGGACAGGTCTCTTTTGTGCTATTTTTAGTTTCTGCACTTACCACTTTTTTTCCTTAGTGTTGGTGAATTATTTTAAAAGATTCCTGCTTGTTTTAACTGTGCTGAAGGAAGACAAAGAGGAAAGTGTGTGTCTGCACTTGCATCTGAATTCAAAATACCAACTGTGTTGGGGGTGTTGGGGTTGGGTGGCAGTGAGCAAGCGGCAGGGAGGGTGAGATTCCAGAAGCTGGAGTGGCCAGGCATCTTGAGAAGCCTCTAGGGATTCCCTCTGGCTCTAACCAAGAAGAGCTAGGGCCTTAAAAACGGCCCTCCCGCACTCCCCACACCCGGGATCCAGGTAAGTCAGCAAGCGTTCAGCCCTCGGCCTGCGCAGCTCTGCAGTGGGAAAGATGCTTGGCCCAGAGCGGGCCCAGCAGCAGGCCCGCTCCCCTCAGGAGTGTCTGCCTGGCAGCCAGGGCAGGACGCACCTCTTGGAGGACAGAGAGGCATTCAGCGATTGAGACAGGGACAGACAAAGGTGGGGAGGAAGCAGGAGAATAAGAGGGAGACAGGAACCCAGAGGGGAACAAGGGAGCTATTCAGAGTTAGAAAGAGTGGGGAAGCCGCTGGGGAGAGAGAGAAAAGACAGAGAAAGAGGGGCGAAAAGACAGACAACCAGGCAAGGGGGTGGCGGACACGAAAGGGGAGAGAGAGTGGAGGAGTGAGGAAATGGGCAGAAGCGGCAAAGCTCAGAGATTCGAGGAGGCCGGAGGAAGAAGGCGGAGGCAGCCAGAGCTGCGAGCGGGAAGGGAAGAGAGCCGGCGGCGACGAGGAGGGCTGCAGGGTGGCGGGCGGGACCGTGCGCTGAGCCTTTTCTTTCTCTTTTTTTTGGGGTGGGCGGCGGATCTCCGCCGAGATAACCCAGCCAAGCCCCCTGCCCCGCGTCCCAGCGAGGGGCCGCAGCTGTATAAATACCAGGGGTGGGGGAGCGGGGCTGCTGCAGAGGGGTCAGCGACACCGGAGAAGGCTTTGCTGTCATTAGCTAATTGAGCCCCAGATGTTAAGAAAAGGTTACGTCCTCCTCCGGAGAGTTTTTCTTTTTAAACACTTTACTGCGATTCCCCGGCCAAAATGGCCGGGAGGCGCCGGGGCCCTTACCCACCCCGTCCCCAGCCTCTTCCACTCGTCNAGTAAGCGTCTTTTAATTTCATGGCTACAATCATCATCTGCAGTGATTTTGGAGCCCCCCAAAATAAAGTCTGACACTGTTTCCACTGTTTCCCATCTATTTCCCATGAAGTGATGGGACCAGATGCCATGATCTTCGTTTTCTGAATGTGAGCTTTAAGCCAACTTTTCCACTCTCCTCTTTCACTTTCATCAAGAGGCTTTTTAGGAAAATGCAAATCAAAACCACAATGAGATGTCACTTAACAGTCATTAGGATGGCTATTAGTTAAAACAAAAACACAAACAAAATAACAAGTATTGTCCCTTGTTGGAAGGAATGTAAAATGGTGCAGCCACTTTGGAAGTGGTATGGCAGTTCCTCGCAACATTAAACATTAGGGTATCATATAATTTTGACCATTCCACTTCTGGGTTTATACCTGAAATAACTGAAAGCAGGGACTCAAACAGATATTTGAATATCCATGGTCATAGCAGCATTATTATAAGCCACAAAGTAGGGGTAGACCAAGCTTCCATCACAGATGAATGAACAAAATGTGCAAATCCATACCATGGATGAATCCTGAAGACATTAAGAGGTTCGGGGTTTCCCTGAAGCTGCTCTGGAAGCTCATAAGAGAAGTAAGCCAGCTACAAAAGGATAAATATTATATGATTCCACTTAGATGAGATACCTATGTTGCCACATGCAGAGACAGAAAGTAGAATGGTGGTAGTCAGGATCTGTGGGCAGGTAAAATGGGGAGTTAATGTTAAATGTATATGGAGTTTCAGTTTGGGAATACAAAAATGTCCCAGAAATAGACAGTGGTGATGACTGCACAACAATGTGAATTATTTAATGCCACTTAACTGAACAATTAAATATGGCTAAATGGTGATTTTTTATATTCTGCATATTTAACTACAATTTAAAAACTGATGGGGTGGAGGAGATGTTTCTTTGTTTTTAATGAAGAATTTTAAAGCCTCCTATCTCCTCTTTTCAGATGGTGGCACTAGAGTTCAGAAAGGTTAAATGACTTTTTCAAGGTTCTAAAACCAGATGAAGGAATGCAAAACCAAAATGAAAATAAGGCTCAGCATTGCCTTGCTGCTATGCGGAGAGTGGGTTTGTCCCCTTGGTTTTGTGGGTACGTGAGCCTGAGTGTATCCATGAGTCCTCTGGGCTGTCTAGCCCCTGGTCGCCTCCCCACTCCACTCACCTCCTCCCTACACTACCGCGCCCAGAAACCTCCTGCAGCTCCCTAGACACATTCTGCTACTTCTTATCTCCAACCTCCAGCCCTGGAGGTGGCCCTCTGTAACTTTTGTCCAGAAGACCTTTCTACCCTATTCTAGCAGAGAAGCGCTTGCTCAGTCTTCAAAAGCCAGGTCATCCCCTTTTCTCTGTGAAGCTTTAGCTGGTGTCCCCTCACCCTGAAATGAGCTGTCTCCTTTTTCTCCACCCACTGGGCTGTGAATTTTTGCTTGAGTACTTATCTCCACGATGTTTGGTATCTTGTGGTGTTTTCTATCTCCACTCCCTCCTCACTGAAGTCAAATGAGATGGGATTCAAGGAAACCAATGGAAGAGCTTAACGGCAAGGCTTCAAACCCAAAGCTACACCATCTCCTAAGCACATCATGACCACGCTAATGCTAAGCCCCTCCTCTCCTGGCTAATACCATCATCTCAGTCTGGCTCCACTCTGTGATGGCTTTCTCAGGCTCTTGAAAAACTACTCTTACAGGGGATTCCCACCAAGTCAATTAGACAAAATTTCATGAGTTAGACCTGTTATATGAACAGGCAGGCAGTAACCAGGATTACAGTGACACCAAAAATCTTCCTCTTACAATGTCTTTATCCTCTGTTAAAATGATTTAGTGTTTTGTGTTTTTTTTTTAAGAAAGACTGCAGAATATATTCATTAAGGTACAACCCAAATTTCTGGGGCTGTGTCTGCTGGCAGTACACCTCTAGACCTGCCTCAGTAAATTGATAGCACTTATTTGTAACTTGCAGCTTCCATTTGCATGCAAATAATTAATGTGCTAAAGTCCATAAAATTGATTTTTCTCTTAAGTTAAATATTCCACCTACAATCTTGTTAGTGTATCAGTTAATGAAGTTTTACTATATTCAGCCAATAAACATTTATTGAGCCAGGTACTGTGCTAAGCCCCGAGGATAAAATGATAAGTAACATAATTCCCTGCTCTCAGGAAGCTCACTGTCTAGAAGAAACCAACATAAAAGCCAATTCTTATAATATTTCATATGCTTGTTTCTTTTCTCAGAAGGGCAAAATCTGGATGTTTACGAGAGAAGATAGAAAAGATAAAAGCTAAAAGAGTATACTTAGAAATACTTCCCAGATCACAATCCTGCTTACAGAAAATGTAATTACTTGACTTTTAAAAAGAAATCATGCAAACTTTAAATACTCTGAACCAAATAGTCCATTCAACATGATCTCATGTTATTAAAGCCCTTACCTGGAAATCAAATATCATCAAAATCTATAAACAATAACTGGACTCCCATCCATTTAATAATGTAACTGGGCTCTTATTTTAAGAAGGTGGACTGTTCACAATTAATGATCTCTGTTCAGTATAACAACATTTGTCCAAATCAGTAAGCATCTTTAAAAATCTAAACAACTGTTTTGGGGGTAAAAATTAAAACTCTTTTTATTTTGGTGGAAAATGACACAGGGCTCATAAACTTCTGATTGGGACCCATGCTCACCCCAAGAGGCAACTGTCATAAATCTTCAGAAGAAACTCCTGATTCAACACCATCTCCTGACACACACTCACCCTATATATTCATCCACCCATATTCTCCACCTCTACTCTGATTGGAGTCACATGAAAACCTCAGTGCAGCCCAAGCTCAAATTCCTCAAGACAACTGTAGTCACAGGGTCCAATAAAAGAACCTCTGAGACAGCCACACCTAGATCACCTCTGAGACATTTGCCCTGGGTAAGTTAGGCCTCCAGCACCAAAACTGGAAGTCAGGTGTTGCTTACACGACACCCAGAAAACCTCTGCAAGATTCAGGAAGAGAGCATAGTAAACCCTGCTGCTAGTAAAATCCAAGATCTATAGGTGGCCAAGTTGATGTCAAATTTGTAATTGGTGACTTAACGAATTTGTTTTTCACAGAATTTAACTCAGCAAGCCAGCCCACAATCACAACTGCACAAGTAAATTCAGGTTAAAAGAATTTTTTTTTCCTGGTTTTCATTTAGTTTGAAAGCTGAATGGTCACCAGAGTGCTGAGACCTGACCAGACCTCAAATAATGAGGATACAGCTTGTATTCCTAGTTTAATTCAAAGCATCGTTATTGGTGTAAAAAGAATCTCCTTTGACATTTGTATTCAGACAAGGCTGGAAACAGCATCTGAACACATAATCATATCCCAGTGTGTTTCTNAATGAGGATACAGCTTGTATTCCTAGTTTAATTCAAAGCATCGTTATTGGTGTAAAAAGAATCTCCTTTGACATTTGTATTCAGACAAGGCTGGAAACAGCATCTGAACACATAATCATATCCCAGTGTGTTTCTGTCTCTCAAAAGCCGAACCGTCTGCCTTAACACTTTCACAGACTCCTCCAGGCCCGCTTCAAACAGACAAAACACTCCTCCTAAAACTCAAAGAAACATCGCGACACCTTTGTAATAGGCCTATTTCCCAAGGGGGGGATAAAAGGACAAGGCAAATTAAGGGAAATGCAGAATATAAACTTGAAACCTACTGTCAATAAAACCCAAAACAAACTTGAAGCGGAGGTGAAGAAAGCAGGGGGAGGAAAAGCAATGTTAAATGGTCATCTTTCTTCTCCTTTTATTTGAGGAAGTTAAGTTTGCACAGCTCCTTACAAGCTGTCTTTGGCTAAAATCACTATTAATGAGCTTTGACATTTGAAATTTAACTGAGCATGAGCTAACAGCTTCCAGCACTGCACCACCCATGACGCCAACTGGAAATATTTTGCTAGGGCCTAACAGTGTGTTTATTGAAAAGACACAGCTTTCAAGAGAAAGTGTTTATAGCAACCACTTTACCTGCTATCCCTGCCCTGTGATGTCTGTTTGGTTTCAGGATTTGGGGGGTCCCCTTGAACTCCTCCTAGTCACGGCTCTAATTGTTTTCAAGTCTAGCAGGAACACATTAATGAAGCTCTTTGCTCTACAGTAACCTGGATTGTAAGGATGGGTCTGAGAATGTGGAGTTATGACAAAGGAGCAGGCCATGCAGGAAAAAAAAAAATCAGCCCTTTCAAAAGGCAAGATGAAAATACTTGTGTTGTTGGCAAGGCCATTAAAACAAACCTTTTCCATCGATGAGACTGAGAAGATGGCCTGCATTCTTAGCCAAAATCATGGTTCATTGAATGAGAGTGAATCAATCCATCATTAACCAAGTCAAGAAAGCTACTCTCCTCTCTTTACTCTTTGCCGAAGAAGGCTTTCGGAACACTGACTTTTTGAAGAAGGGAGAATGAGGACGAAGAGTGAATGAGCCTGACATAAATGGATATTTACACATACCCCACTCCTGCACAGTCTGTCCACTGAGTCTCCAACTCCATGATGTATTCAAACAAAGCAGGATCTCTTCTGGATCTCCTGCCAAAGCCTAAGAGCATTCTGTGTTCCGTGATCCTGTATGGATTCTTGACCTGAAGCATGCCCAGATGTCAATATCAGTATGAAATTCAGAACCTCCAGCCTTTCCCTAAGGCTGTTGTTATGCTGGAGAATTTAGGGGTATGCTTTGTCCTGAGGCATTCCCCGACCCACCAAAAGCAGAAGCAAAATTTCTAATCTAATCTGGAATGCCTCTGAGGAATGCAGACAGAAGCTTAGTTACAAAGAAAAGGAAGTTCAGAATCTTCGACCTAGGAATCACACACAATGTAAAGTTTCATTTACCAAACCAAGTTGGGCCACCTCTACAATACCAAAAATGGAAAGGCTTGAGAATGACTCCAAAGCATGACAGTAATTCAGAGGTTACCATCGGAGGAGGAAGTGGGAAGGGTGGGCTCTCTGTCCAAAGATATTTTGTCATTATTAGATTTTATTTTCATAGCAAGAAAAAAACAAATATAATCAGACTCTAATTTTTTTTTAAGTACCAAATAGAATCTTTGTATGTTTCCTTATTCTCACATGTTACATGACTTTTTATAATTATAAAGTATATAGTTAACTAAAATATCTGAAGACCAGCTCAGTGCCTGAGCTATAACGGGGATTTGTTTCTTGCTTTTCTCATACTTTTCCTTAAACAAAAACAAGGAGAAGATAGATTCCAGTTGTTGCATCACTATTTGTGGCACACACACACACACACAAAAGTGAAATCATCTTTTTGGGATGATGAAAATGCTCCATAACTTGATTTTGAGTGTGAGTTTCATGGTACACACATGTCAATGAACAATACACTTAAGATTTGTACATTTTGTTCTATGTAATTTATGTCATACAAATAAATACTACTTTTAAATTTAGTATATCAAATATATTAATTCTATGAGCAAGCAAAATTATACAACATATACTTTATGGTGCCAAGCTAGAAACTGCTAAAAACCAAAAAAATAATGCATTACATATTTTTCTGCTAGCCCTAAAATTTCATTCCTCTGCCTTGCTCCCACTTCAGTCAATCCTCTGGAAATTTACAGGAACTATCATGTCATTGCTCTATTCTGCAAGTAACATGTTACAGCCAACCACCACTTCCATACAACAATGGAATCCACACTGATACAAGGGTTGTAACAATTGAGTAGCACTGTAGTACTTTCAGAGGGTTTTCACATCTGCAGACGCATTTAAATTTAAAAACTTTTGCAGAAAAATGCTGGGAAGCACTAGCGTCTTCATGTACATGAGGACAATGATGGCTCTGAGAAATCAAGCCTTGAAACTCTTTGTAAGATGGTCTTGGTAGAGACTAGAAACCACAATTTCCAGCAACAATACTCATCTCTTACCATTACTTAGATGCCTCTGACAGAGGAAAAGATGGCAAAACAGGTCCTCCAACCTGTGCCAACTAAAGATGACCCTGTCCAGCACTGGCTACTGAGAGCCAATGTTATAGGCCAGGAAGTCAAATTGTTAAACTCCTCTGGCCATCCAGAGGGTGGATTCTGCCTACAGTATATGTCTCTGCTCTTTCTAGAGCTGCTTTTGAGAAACAATATTTTTATATCCAACATGATTCCTCTCAAAGGATAGTATTAATGCCATAGGTCCAACCCAGTCTTCAGGCTTCTGGCCCTGAAACCATTTTACTTTCTACAAACACTTTATGAGGGAAAAAAGAGAAAACTAGGTTTTTCCAGGTCAAATAAAAAGCAAAAATTCATAATTAAAGCCATGATCTTTTAGACAAAAAAAAATCTCAGTTCTCCTTTCTTTTCCCTCTGAAAAATGTCCTTCGAGACTAAATGAGCCAATTAAAGATTCTGTTATCATGAAGTAGAATTCAGTGGATGCAGCAATAGTGAGTAAAAGCAATTATATTCCTGCCTCTCCAAAAAAAGTGTATATAAGTGTTTGTGAAAAAACTGCATGTTGGCACTCCTTCAGGGGTGTGTGTGTCAGGGTGTAGGAGGCAAGACAGTTATTACAGAATTGAATTCATATATCCATCACAAAACAGTTAATAATACCATATTATAATGACATATTTCCTGTTATCTAGAGGAATCTCATGTTATTTGTTTTGTACCTTTTACACTTGAATTGTCATTCTTTTACAGACAAAGTGGGAGGCTATTAAAGCCTTTAATTTCCCTTTAATTTCACCTCTCCTAGACATTTTTTTTAAAGACTTAACAATCCCAATCAGACCATCAGAAAAGTTCAAGGAAAAAAAAAAAAATCTATGACTACATGTACAAAATTCTCCAGAACAGCTCAAGGCCTACATTAGTTTTTTTTTAAAGGGAGAGATGTAAAGGAGAGAGAGAGAGTGAGGAGGAAAGGAGATAGGAGAGAGAGGAAGTGAGCAAGAAAAGGAGGGAGGAAGAGAGGGGGAGGAAGGAAGGAATATAAAGGGAGGGAAGCAAAGGGAACCAGCATCTCGCTTATCCATCCATGCACCTTGCAGCCGCTATTATTGTTATTTATTTATTTCCTCCCCTTTGGAGTCAGATCCTTTTTTCTCATTTAGTCCAACAGAGATTGTCCTCCTGGAGTGACCTTTTATTCTTTCCTTTTCCTTCACCCCTCCGGGCTATTGCCCTCATGCCAGTAACTAGATAACACACTCTATCAAAGATTAAAAAAAAAAAAAAAAACTCATTGGGAAGGCAGTAGGACTGTTAGTGGCATCAATCGTGGGCTGACACGGGCCGGGGTCAACCATTTATCTTGGCACATCTGTAGCCCGTGGTTACTGGGCTGCCATCTTGACTTGCAGATGTCTCCTGCCAGCCTGAGAACATCTGATCCCGAGTCCTTTTCTTCCCTTGTTTGGCCTGTTTCTTTGTTCTATTCCAGTAGACATTTTTTCAGACAAAATCAAGGTGGGAATGAGTGAAGCCCCTCCCTTTTGTCAGAGCCTTTCCAAATTCCAGGGCCAAGAAAACAGTTATAGGCTGGGAAAAGAATCTTGCTTTGGGAGTTGGGGGAGGGGCAAATTTTTCAAAATAAGACTGAAACACTTTTTTGTTCCTTAGGAAATCCAGCTATGCCCATAAAGTTAAACTAAACTCACAGAGTGTTGCTCTAATTCCACTAGACATGAGAGTTTAATGAAACATTTATTTTGATTAACTCATGTTACTCCATCCTTTTCCCATCCTGTCTTCTCTTCACCTACCACATACCATTTGCAATCATTTTTAGTCACTTATTCAGCATGCAGCATCATGGTGAAGAGGAAGTTTCACATCCCAGCTCCAACATTTTAGCCATGGAGCCTTGGATAAGCCTCTCAGCTTTCAGAAGCATCATTTCCGGATCTGCAAAATGGAGCTAATGTCTATTCAATGTGCTATGAAAATAACATGTACAAAATAGTCATATGCCATATGCCCATCACATATAACAGGTCCATATACTGAAGCTACTATTTATTGTTTTAAAGCTAATGAATAATCATTTAGTTGGTCAGGCAATGGGATTTGGTGGGGTACCAAGCATGGTCCAACTCTTAAATAAAAATCATCACCACCTATGTTTATGCCATTATAACTGTTTGAGTCTCCAAGAATTCCATTATAAAATGCAAATATATAATACCTGGAGATTTTTGGATTTTATGAACTCAAATAGAAGTTGAATAAGAAAGTAAAACATAAATTGAAAAAAAAAGAGGCAAGCTCAAAGGAAAACTTTATATAGAGACCGTTTTTAATCTAAACCCCAGATGCCTCGTGTTCCTATAAATTCAAATAGATGTGAAACATAGTCATCCTTTTCACAGCATTTATACCCTGTGTGAAATACTAAACTAAGAGAGATTTCCAGGTTGAAAACTACCTTCATCCTTAAAAATCCGATTTAGCTCCTTGGTGATGGAACAATGGAAAAGTTATTTTATACTTCTTTCTAACAACCTTACTTTTCCTATATCTTTAGTATGGTACATGCTGCTACTGCTGCTAAGTCGCTTCAGTCGTGTCCGACTCTGTGCAACCCCACAGACGGCAGCCCATTGGGCTCCGTCATCCCTGGGATTCTCCAGGCAAGAACACTGGAGTGGGTTGCCATTTCCTTCTCCAATGCATGAANGCTCAGTCGTGTCCGACTCTTAGCGACCCCATGGACTGCAGCCTACCATGCTCCTCCGTCCATGGGATTGTCCAGGCAAGAGTACTGGAGTGGGGTGCCATTGCCTTCTCCACTAAATGACCACATTGAGGCCTCCTCCACCACTGAGCTGAGTAAGGCCCATGAAGTGTGTTCCCTCCAGGTCAAACAGCCTCTCCTCCTCCCACCACCTACCACCCCAAAGTGTCTCCAGTTCCTTCCCACTTGTGGTCTAGCTCCCACCCTTCCACCTGCTCCAGGACATGACCCCATCAGTCAACTGCCCTTTCTCTCCTTGGCATCTTCAATCCATCTCTCCCCTCCACCCCAAACTTATATTTAAGCTCAAGCGGATCCTACCATAAAACACCCACTTCTCCTCCCTGCTGCCCAGCCCCATCTCCCGTCTTCTTTTAGCACCGACCCTCCTCCTTCTGACCTGCTGCCGTCAATCCGGAGACCCTTGTTTAGATTCCTTCCCCCGGGCCCATCACTTTGACTTGTGGACTAGTTTGACAAGTGGCTAACAGTGGGGACGGTCAGCCACAGGCCCTTGGAAATGTGTCTCTGGTTTTTATGACTCGGGATGCTCTGCAACGCCCAAGATTCTGCCCTCTGCCATATACCTCACACGTCCCGAAACTTGTCCCCTCTCCAGCCTCCACAGCAACCTAAGGGCTGGATTTCCACTTTGTTGCTGAGAATGACCAGCTTGGGAAGAAACTTGACCCGTGTCCCTTTTTTCAGAATAGAAAACTGAAGCCCAACAGCATCTTCAAGTAACTTCCCGAGGCCACTCAGCCGGGTGAGTAGAGGAGCCTTGGAGCCTTGGCGCCTTTTATGGAATCAAGTGCTTCCGGAACTTTGCTCTCTCCGGAACTTCTTCCCTTCTACACGACACACTTTCTCCGCCCTAGAAAAGCCTAGCCAGGTGCATATTAGCATAAAAACGTCTCTAATTAGACTCTATTTCCGCCTGAGGGGGTCAGACCCCGCAGCCTGGGTCCCAGCCTCTGGCCCGCGCAACACAACTCCATTCTCCCTGGGGCCCGGGAAGCCAGAGTACCTGCCCCGAGAAGGGGCGGGAAGCGTCCATCGGGGCCGGGCCCCTGCCCCACCCTGGCCCCCACCTCCGGC
>SJYV01029701.1:1313535-1335413 GCA_006410875.1 Neotragus pygmaeus
TGGGAGGTCAGAGCGGAGGGAGGGCGGCGGCGGGGAGCGGGGGACCCCGGGGAGAGGGGCTCTCAGGCTCTTAATCCCCCTGAAGGTTGCAGATCAAAGACGCTAGCACGGAGGCGGAGGCGGTGCGGGTGGGGGTTAGGGGGCTGGCTCTGGCCGCAGCCTACCCCCCTGAGCTGCGGGCTGGGGCTCCCCGGCCCCGGACCCCAAGCTGCCAGCCCAGGGGGAGGGCGCTCAGCCTGCGGGGTGAGATCCGCAGGCCCACTGGAAAGTCGCCCCAGCGCCCGCATACGCCTTCAAGAAACTTCCCCCTCCCCAGGGGCCGAGGAAAGGTTGTGTGAGCCTTCCACACCCCGACCCCCACCCGGGAGAACAAAGCTCCAGAATACCAGTCACTTGACATGTATTCTTATTTAATCTCACAGCAATCCAACGGGGTTGTAGAAATTGTTGTTATTATTGGTTCGTAAATGAGGAAACAGGCTTCTGAGAAGTTATAGCCAATTGCCCAAGGACCCATACGACTAGAAAGTGACGGCGCTGGAATGAACTCCACAGGGTTCAAGGCCCTGCCCCAGCCCTCACTACATTCCTCCAGCCAGGTTACTCTTCCCTCTTCTCCCCCACCCTCTTCCTCTGTCCTCCTGGGCTCCTACCACCGGACAGGAATGGAGCCACCCACCTGTGGCCTTGGCAAGGGGGGCGGGGTCTGGGAACAGCCTGGTGCCAAGGGCGCGGCCAACGTGGCAACAGCTCCAGGCTAAATGTGCAGCATGGGGCTGGGCAGGCATGTGCCTGGGTTGAATCTGAGCTGAAAGAATGTTCCCGTTGCCCCTGCCCCAGAGGCGGGGCTCCCTGCTCAGAATAGAACCAAGCAAGTTAGAGCTAGAAGGGGCCTTCAAGATGATCTGATCCAACCCTCCTGTTTGACAGATGCAGCTGAGCCCAAGAGGTGGTGTGTCCACCCCAAGATCACATGGCTCGTTGGTGGCAGAGAAAGAATGAGAGTCCGGGAATTGCCCTTCACAGAGTGCCTCCTTGATGTCGCACACTGGATAACTCTGCACACACGATCTTCAGCAACACTAATAGTGGAGAGTATCTCCTCCCTTCTGGAGATGGGGAAGCTGAGGGTGCTCAAGGTCTCCCATCTAGAACTTGCCAGAACTGGTTTTGAACCCAGATCTTTCTAAAAACTTCCCTTTCCACACTCCCAGAATACTGGGGCTAAGGAGTGGGGATTGAGGGCTAGAGAGGGTGTTACGAGCTCAACAGCTCTAGGGAGACGGAAATGGGACACAGGCTGGGAAAAGTCGCTCCCTGTGGCTCTAGTCTTGATAGGCTCTCCCTACCTCCCTGAGCGGCCCAAATACTGAGGTCCTTCAAGAATTCCCTTTTGAGTGTCCGTGGAAGGGGGGGAAACTTTGGCTGGTGACCTTTCTGGGTTCTGAGGGTCTGGAGATGTAAGAGAGGCTTGCATCCACAGATTCCTCCTGATTTTCTGCCCTGGGAGGAGTGGGGCAGGGGACATGCAGTTTGAGTACAGGCAGGTGATGATGCCCTAGAGTTTNGTGACCTTTCTGGGTTCTGAGGGTCTGGAGATGTAAGAGAGGCTTGCATCCACAGATTCCTCCTGATTTTCTGCCCTGGGAGGAGTGGGGCAGGGGACATGCAGTTTGAGTACAGGCAGGTGATGATGCCCTAGAGTTTAGCCACCACATCCCAGAGCCACACTTGGCTTCTCAGGGGCCACCAACAATGCCATCCCACCCAGCTCCATAGACAGACTCCAAAGCTGCATCCTCATACCTCTCTCCCTTCCTAGCCTCCTTCACCTATTCTTAGCTTTCCACTGCCTCCAATTCACTCATTCATCCATAAATATCTTCAACAAAAATTTGTCAAGTGTGGACTATGTGCCAGCATTGTGCCGGGCACTGGGGCAACGGCAGAAAGTAGACTACCCTTTGGAGCTTGCAGTCTAGCCAGAAGACAGAATTAACCAAAGAGACATGGAAATAAATTTAAAATTACAAATTGGTATTAGGAAGGAAAGTACAAGGTGTTTTAAGAAGTTATAACAATAAGAGGTCTATTTGTATGGGAAGATTATTAAGACAATAGAAACTCAAAATGATTATTACTAATAACTACCCAAACAGGAAGGCTGAGATAGTCATGCCCCCAGAGCACCTGCAGTCCCAGGGTGGGTCTCCAGTCCTTCCCCAGCAGTGACTACCCAGTCTGTCCCTGAGGGCCCAGCTGGTGTGGGTGGGAGTGGAATGATTACACAGTGGCCCCAATACTGAGCATCTCCTCTGCTGCCCAGCTCACATTGAGGAGGTGCCCAGTCCAGAGGTGAGGGGGTGAGGCAGCTGGGGGAAGGGGTGGGCTGGGTCTGGACAGGGGGACAGTGTGCCCAGCTGATGGGGGTGTAAGCTTCTGGCATCACTCTAGGGAAAATCCCTGCACTACTTTCTAACCTGGTTCCAAATAGGGAAAGGAGTACGTCAAAGCTGTATATTATCACCTTGCTTATTTAACTTCTATGCAGAGTACATCATAAGAAATGCTGGGCTGAATGAAGCACAAGTTGGAATCAAGATTGCTGGAGAAATATCAATCACCTCAGATATGCTGATGATACCACCTTTATGGCAGAAAGCAAAAAACTAAAGAGCCTGTTGATGAAAGTGAAACAGGAGAGTGAAAAAGCTGGCTTAACGCTCAACATTCAGAACACTAAGGTCATGGTATCTATTCCCATCACTTCATGGCAAATAGATGGGGAAATTAGAAACAGTGGCAGACTTTATTTTGGGGGTCTCCAAAATCACTGCGGATGGTGATTGCAGCCATGAAATTAAAAGCCGCTTACTCCTTGGAAGGAAAGTTATGACCAACCTAGATAGCATATTCAAAAGCAGAGACATTACTTTGCCAACAAAGGTACATCTGGTCAAAGCTATAGTTTTTCCAGAAGTCAGTATGGATGTGAGAGTTGGACTATAATGAAAGCTGAGTGCCAAAGAATTGATGCTTTTGAACTGTGGTGTTGGAGAGGACTCTTGAGAGTCCTTGGACTGCAAGGAGATCCAACCAGTCCATCCTAAAGGAAATCAGTCCTGGGTATTCATTGGAAGGACTGATGTTGAGGCTGAAACTCCAATACTTTGGCCACCTGATGTGGAGAGCTGACTCATTTGAAAAGACCCTGATGCTGGGAAAGGTTGAGAGCAGGAGGAGAAGGGGAGAGCAGAGGATGAGATAGTTGGATGGCATCACTGACTCAGTGTACATGAGTTTGGGTGAACTCTGGGAGTTGGTGATGGACAGGGAGGCCTGGCATGCTGTGGTCCATGGGGTTGCAAAGAGTCAGACACAACTGAGCAACTGAACTGAACTGAAGTGAATCTTCTAACCAGGTCCTGCCTACACACGTCTTGCATATAGACTTACGCTTGTGCACTCTTGCACTCTCCCTGACACCTTAGGGACAGACTGGACCAGCCTGTGAAAAGTATGGTAGAATGGGACGGGCCTTGCCTTTAGGTCAGACAGCCTTGGGCTCAAACCCCACTTCAGCAGGTTCCTGACCAAGTGATCCTCAGGCAAGGCTCTTGGGACCCTTGAGTCTTCTGTCCCCTCTCTGTTCCAGGAGAGAACAAGAGCCTAGACATGTATGGCCGTGCTTGAGCTCATGCATGGAAAGCACTGAATATAGTGCCTGGCCCCATGGTTCACCATTAATAAATAATGACTGTCACTCTGATTATATAACGTGATGATTAATGTATAATGGTAATAAAAGAAACCTCATTCCTGTCCTCTGGGCTCCCANGTCGTTGGATGAGTGAGACTTTAAAATGCTTCCCATTGTCACAGAATATTTCCCTCTCCTGGTGTTTCTCCTTCCTGCACGACCACTTCTGCTTTTCGTTGAGGGCTCTCTGTCTCTGCCTTCCGTGTAAGAGAGGCTGTAGAGCTCTCTACCTCACTATGTTGCCAGAAACAGACGCCCACATCTGGATGCTGATGCTCCTCGGTGTTCTGTCCCCGGTCCTCAGCTTGTTGACAATACTCCACCTTGACTCCCTTCCTCTACTTCTCCACTGCAGCTACTGGCAGTATATAGTTGTGTGGTAGTCATGCCTTTCATGAGGGAATGCTAGCTGGAAGACTTTGCTACTGTGGGTTACAAAGCATTAGTGTACACACACATTCCTGCTCCTGCCCTAAATCATTCAGTGATGCTTCCTGTCTTTCCTTTTCAATCTCTCTGCTCCAGACACACTGACTAGTCTGTTCTCAAAATTTGGCATAGTCTCTCCACCCCAAGACTTGTGTCTATGTTGTCCCTCAGCTTCAGTGCTCTCACCATCACTCTTGGCTTAGGCAGTTCCAATTAGTGGATGTCTTCCCTGACCACCTCTCCCTCAACCCCAGTCTAGGTCCAGATCTGCCATTCTTAGAGCAACATCGCTCACTTTTATCTCAGCTTGCAGATTTATTTGGGAGATTATTTATTTAAACTCCTCTTCCCCTTAAGACTGCAGTCTCCATGATGGGAACAAGGTATCCATCTTTGCTCCTCATTATTTCTGCTAAAGCCTAGTATATTTCATGGAACATAGCATGTACCCAATACATGCTTACTGAATGGCTGAGTGAACTCATATAATCCTCCCAACAAGCCTGTGAAAATTCTGCCTGAGGCCAATGTTCCTTCCCAGCTCTGACTTCCTATAGCACCTGCTCTCTTGGCACTGTAAAAGGGGAACGATAGACTGAAAGATTTGAGGGCTCTGGAGGCTGACCAACTGGGTTCAAATCTCTCTATTGCCACTTCCCAGCCGTGTGACATTGGGTAAGATCCTTAAAATCTCTGTGCGATTTTAAGGGTTTGGAACACAGTATGTGCCCCATTAAGCTTAGTTACTATTAGTATTATTAACAGAAAGAGCACAGATCCCAGCATCGGATGAATCTAGGTTTCTCTTATATTTGGAATTTTTTCCCTGTGTGATCAAGTCATTTCACATCCCCATCTCTGAAGCTGGGATCTTTCAAAGACAGTCACTGTGAGAGCAGACAGGAGGAGAGCAAAGCATTCAGTACAGGGCCCAGCATGGTGATTCTCTTCTCGACGCTAAACTGGTTCCTGTTGCCTCTTAGACAAGAAGCTCCCTGAAGTCAGGCTGCACATCTGCCTTCTTTAGGGCTGTTTTCCTCAGCCCCTGGCACATATGGGTGTTGAGTAAATAGCTCTTTCTTGAGAATGAATGCATAATAACCGGGACCATGCTTTGCTCATCTTTGACCAGCCTGAGACTAGTACAATACCTAGTATCTGAATAGATTTTAAAATGCCNTGAAGTCAAGGCCAGACTCACCTGAGGTGCTCAGCATCGACTGGGGCAGTGGAGGGGCGGTGCTGGGGGCGCTGGGGAGCGGTGGGGAAGCAGTCGGGAGACGCCCATGTGTGCACCTCCTGGCTCTGAACTCTAGGCTCCTGAGCACAGGTGGGCTGTCCCACCATACTGGGTAGGCCTGACCCCACTCTACATTCTTCACAGGCTGGAGGGCCAGGTTGGAAGGTCTGGCCCGGTTGAACCCCCAGCCAGCTGAGCAGAGTCACAGCCGCAGCCCCCGGAGCTGCTTCAGCCGCTGCAGGGCATACTGCCCACCTGGAACCCATTAGCCCGGCCAGGAGCTTGTTCCCTTTCTGCATAAATTGAGTGAAGGGTTTGTTTTGACTACTTTAAATTGTACAGATTTTAAGGCCTGAGAATTGGAAGCCCCCAGTGCTCTGATGGACAAACAGACCATGAGGCAGAGGGCTGAGGCAGCGGGAAGCGAGTCCAATCTGGTTCTGGTTCCTTGTCACTGTCTCCAATCAGCTGGGCTTCCAGTAAGGATACAGCCACACTCCATGGATGGGTGTGGTGCTTGCTCAGGTGTCTTATCTCCCCAGCAACCTCCAAAGTAGCATAAGCAGGCCTGACTTGTAGATGAAGAGGGGCAGTGAATTGCCCAAGATCACTGGGCCAGTAAGTGACAGGCCTGGATTCCATACCAAGCTTCTTTGATGCCAAGACCAGTGGAGGTCTTTCCAAGGACCACCAAGATTGCAATGGGGGTGGGGTGGAGCCCTGGGTAGGTGTCAGGAACTCCAGATACAGAACTACAGTTGCTCAGACTCTCAGCCCAGCCAGAGGACAGGAGTCTGGACCTCTGCACTGGGCTCCTGCTCCCAAGTCACAAACTCCTGACCTCAACTGCCCCAGGCAGTGGTGCCCCTCAGGTCAGGGTCAGGTTGACCTTGGCGGGAGAGAGAGACTGTGGGCCCTGGGCTGCTGCCAAGGCCTCACGAAATGAAAGGGAACCTTGTCCAGACCCACACAAGGCCCATTCTCTGAGCATCTCGCGCCAGCCCAGCCCCCATGACCAAGACCTGATCCCTCTTCGCTAACTATTCATAGACTTGTGGAAGAGCATCCGTTGCCAGGGGCAGAGCCCTTAGAAGTCCCCAGGCCCAGCCCATAAAGTTTGCAGTTAGGGAAACTGAGGCCCCAGGAAAAGAAGGACTCCCTCATTAGTTGAGCAAAGACTCAAACCCTGTCCCTTACTTCCCTGCTGCTGCTGCTGCTAAGTCGCTTGAGTTGTGTCCGACTCTGTGCGACCCCATAGACGGCAGCCCACCAGGCTCTGCCGTCCCTGGGATTCTCCAGGCAAGCACACTGGAGTGGGCTGCCATTTCTTTCTCTAAGGCATGGAAGTGAAAAGTAAAAGTGAAGTCACTGAGTCATGTCCAACTCTCAGCAACCCCATGGACTGCAGCCTACCAGGCTCCTCCGTCCGTGGGATTTTCCAGGCAAGAGTACTGGAGTGGGGTTCCATTGCCTTCTCTGCCCTTACTTCCCAGGCCTAAAGATTTTCCCCAGGATCTAGGCCTCACCCTAAACAAGCAGCCTGCCGTATCTCCCTCCCTCATAGAGACATCCCAGCTGTGCTGCCCAATCCCTCTTCACTTCCACAGAGGGACCAGCCTTGAAGGCTTGTCAGACACTCCATTTCTAACTTCTCAATCATCTCAACCACCCAACCTGGAAGGGGCTGCCTTGTGCCCACTTGAGTGCCCAGTCCTTGGGAATGGTCAAGCAGAGCCTGGTTGCCTGCTCGTTATGCAGGTTGCAGAGTGGGGACCCTGCTGTCTGAGAAATGGTTTCTCAAGACATTCCTAGCTGAGCTGGCTAGACTCCTTAGAGCTCAGGGGCGACTCATGTAAAGATGAGGCCTCTCAAGAGCAGAGGGCCCAGCGGGCCAAAGTGCTCCCACAGCATGCCTGCACTGACCCTGTCCTCAGTGGAGAAGACAGATTTGTCAAGGTTCTCTCTGAGAGCCTATAAGCCAGCCCCTCATCTCCAGGCTTCCTTCACCATGGAGAGCCCACACCTTCAGACGTCGGAGGTCTGGTCCCTACAAGAGCCATTCAATGAAGTCCAGGCCTTCTCAGGCCTCTGATTCTATCATGGTTCTCCTATCTTGGGGCGTGGACCCTTGGGGCTGAATTAGGGTAAGAAATCCCAGAGGAAGGCAGGGCCTCCTGGGAAAGGGGAACCCTCTTCCCTCCCAATTCTCCTCAAGCCCTTGGCTTGGCCCAGTCCAGTGTGTCTGTTCAGACTCAAGAGTAGAAACCTGGAGTGGCCTGGACCACTGTCTCCCCACTCCCTAACCATCCAAAAAACACACTTTGTGGGTTTTCCTTGATGAAAGGGTCCTGCCACTTGGAGGAGAAGGTGGGAGCGAGGAGGGGAGCTGAGGGTAGAAGACAGGTTGGCCAAAGTGATTTTCCTGGGGAATAATCATATAATATAGTTGCAAAGAAAATACTACTTTCTAAGATATAAACATGGCAACCCACTCCAGTACTCTTGCCTGGAAAATCCCATGGATGGAGGAGCGTGGTAGGCTACAGCCCATGGGGTCGCAAAGAGTCGGACACGACTGAGCCACTTCACTTCACTTCACTTCAAACATACTGCTGTCCCTCGGCCTTCTCACAGAGACACATACTGTACGTCAAAAGTCGGCCCCTTTTGCTGGTTGCAGTGTCTCCATGTATCATATCAGGGATCTAGTTGAACCAGGTAAGGAACAGGTCCAGTTGGGACTGGAGGGCAGCCCAAAGTGATCCCCAGGGGCTCTGACAGTGACCACAGCAGGGACTTCCCTGGGGGTCCAGTGGCTCAGAAACTGCATTCCCAATGCAGGGGGCCCAGGTTCAATCCCTAGTCAGGGAACTAGATCCACAACTAAGAGTTCACATGCTGCAACTAAAGACCCAGTGCAGTCAAATAAATAGTTAAAAAAAACACAGGGATCTGAATGGGGATGGAGTAAGGGCCAGAAACAGGACATTGAGAGGAGTACCTAGAGAGGAAGGACCTAGAAAATGGCATTGTTTCTTTGCAGGAATAGGCCAGTGACCAGCAGGACTAAAGCGTAGGACAGCAGCTGATGCTCAATGTCACGTGCTTGGCTACACCGTGCTGGCGGCATCGTCCTGCCAGAGCTGAGACCTTTGGTAATGGCCCACGAGGCACAGCCCTGAGTCCCTGTGTCCTGATTGCAGTAAGGGGTCAGGAGGGCACCAGCCATGTCAGGATGGCACGGGGAGAAGCACAGAAATCTCAGGAGTCCTTGGAAGTACTGAGGGGGCAGATTGCAAGAGTTTCTGTGTCACAGGTTTGGAGCTGGGGCCACTTGATAGTTATCTTTGGAAGGCTAAAACTTGCAGACACTTAAGAGGTGGACACAAAATAAACAACAGCGTTTAAGGAAGAAGCTGCCATCCCAAGCACTTAACTTCACTCAGTGGTTTAATGGCCCCCGCCAGAGGCATTATTAGGCCCATCTGACAGATACAGAAACTGAGGCTCTGAGAGGTTATGTGTCCAGCCCAAGATCACAGCTATCAAACAGCAGCCCTGACTCTAACTATTGTGCCAGCTCCTGAGCAATATTCTTCGCTCCACACAAGGGCACCGAGACAAGCTGGGGTGCCGTGTCAGGGCTTGGCAGAGTGGGGCCAGACCACTTCCCATGCCCATCACACACTCTCTCACATCTGAGGAGACTGAGGGGCCTGCAGAGGTCAAACGCTTGTCTGAAATCACACCGTTCCTCGGGAACTGAACCAGGCCAGAACTCAGGGCAATAAAAATGTTCTGAATAGCTGACCAGAGGGAAACCCCCACACCCATCAATCTGTCACAGCCACCCTGGTTCAGCTCCTGTGCTTGTAACTTGTTTTCTCAGACCCCCCTCCTTCACACACACACACACACACACACCTGTTGTTTTGGGGGGCCTGAGGCAGGGCCTCTGAGCAGGATGCTGTCCCTCATTTCGGCCTTTTCTCCTCCACAGCCCCTCAGATGGCTTGCACCCCCCTCCCTGGCCCCAGCCCCAAAGGACCCTGGGTCTCTGGTTTTTGTCAGGCCTGAGAGCTGGTGGGATTGATTTATGAGAGGAGCCCCTGCCCCCACCTCACCCTGAGCCCCTTGTCCTCCTCCCTACTTCTCCTCCTCTTCCTCCTCCAACTCCTCCTCCCCTGCCTGACTGCCTGCTCAGTTTTCCACAGAGTCAGGATTTCCCTGGGGTGGGGGGCTCCAAGCCAAGAACAACACAAGACCGGTTCCCCCACCTCCCCTGCCCCTCCCATCCCCCTCCAGCTCACACNCCCACCAGGCTCCTCCATCGATGGGATCTTCCAGGCAAGAGTACTGGAGTGGGGTGCCATTGTAGTACATTCTTTTTTCAAACAGGATTTCTAAGAGCTGAACTTGTGTTCTTGCATGTCTGAAAATATTTTTATTTTGTCCTCTGTTCTTAAAGTGGCCATTTAAATTGAATACAGTATTCAAATAATTTCCCCCCAGAACTCTTTTTATCTTTTAGCATCCACTGTTACTGATGAGACATCTGCCAGTTTGATTCTTGTTCGTTTCTTTTTCTTCCTGAAAGATTTTTATGATTTTTTTTCCTTAATCCTCAGAACTCTAAAAATTTTTAGGATGTGCTTTTTTCTTGGTTGCCTTGCTTTTTTTAAAAGAATTTATTTAGGTTGGTGCAAAACATTACAGTTTTGCGCCTTTAATTTTAAATCATTAAAACTAGGCTCAAACACATCTTTATTAATCAGAATAGGAGCCATTACAATCAACACATTTTTGCTGATGATAAATAAGTTTGTTTATTCCTGTAGTGTAAAAATCCACGTTTTGGGATTTGATGAACTCTTGGATAGAATTTTCTGCCTCCTCCTGGTTGTAGAAACGTTTTTTCCCTGCAAAAAGTTGTTAAGATGCTTGAAGAAGTTGACGAGAGGTCAAGTGAGTATGGCAGATAAGGCAAAACTTCATAGCCCGATTCGCTCAACTTTTGAAAGGTTACGGTTGTGCCATGTGCAGTTGGACACTGTCGTGGAAAAGAATTGGGCCCATATTGCTGACCAATGCCGGCTGCAGACAGTACAGTTTTTGGTATGTTTCTCAGGTTTAATGGTTTCTTTGGGATTCAGAAAGCTGTAGTGGATCAGACTGGCAGTAGACCACCAGTCAGTGACCATGACCCTTTTTTGGTGCAAGTTTGGCTTTGGGAAGTGCTTTGGAGCTTCTTATTGACCCAGCAACTGAGTTGGGCATCACCTGTTGTCATATACAATCCACTTTTTATCGCATGCCACAGTCTGATCGATACATGGTTCATCATTGTTGCATCCACCCCCCACAGTTCCCTCAGAAGTATCTTTCTTCAAGGACTCCTGTTGGGGAGTTCACAGAGGAGGACTCTGGCAGTCCACACTGGGCTGAGGAGGAAAAAGAGAATTCTGAGAGGCCGCTGAGGTGGGGGGGGTACCCACACTCTAAGGGGGCAGGTCAGTGAAGACCCCCAGAATCTACACTGAGGGCAAAACAGGAAGGCATCCGCCGCCTCTTGCTGGCTCTGGGAGGGGGCGGGCAGGGCAGAGAGGCCTCTGAGACCCCCACACTGGAGGTGGCGGGGGCAAGGTCTCTAGAAGGTGAGTGGGCTCAGGTAGGAATGGGGACGGGGTCCCCATCAATCTCTGGTTCCCTCTCCACAGCCTGGGACTTGAGTCACAGGGAGGGAGGAGATAGGGACAGAAAGATCGACAAAGGCAGAGGCCGGCCTGATGGGGGCAGTGTCAGAGGAGCGGCCAGCAGACAGACCCCAGGGTGGGGATCAGGCTAGGGGAGGGTCAGGGCAGAAAGGGGGCTGGATCAGGGCTTGCGTCCAAGCCCTCCTTCCATCCTGTTCTCAGACTTGATTTTGGCCCTTGACTCTGGACCAGGCGGTATGGGAGTTGGGGGTTGAGGAACCTTGCTTCCCCCTGGAGAAGGGGTCCAGACACCCAGACCACCAGGACCTCTCCTGAGGAGAGCGCTCCCTGCGGGACAGGAAGCTGGCGCTGGAAGAGCAACCTACTGTCCTGCCAGCCGGCCGCTCCCTCCCTCGGCTGTCCCCTAGCCGCTCCCCCACCCGGCCCCCATCAGACGAGGCCTTCATGCCTCTCCAGGCGGTGTGAACCCGGGTGACCCCTCCGAGGTTGCCTCTTTCACACAGCAGCTCTTTGATGGGTCTCTGAAGGCCTTGATTTCTCCTCGCTGTGTGCCCTGCCTGGCCCCGCAGTGAACCCCCGCTGCCTACCCCTCCCTGAAGGCCGTGGTTACTCCTCGCTGTGTGCCCCGCCTGGCCCCGCATGCAGGCCTTGTCTCTCCTCGCTGTGTGCCCGCCCGGCCCCGCATGAGCCCCCGCTGCCCACCCTCCCCTTCTTTTCGACCCACGCCTGGTCCTGGCTCTGACTGGGGAGGAAAGGCCCGTCCCCAGACCTCCCAGAGCAGCTCTGCTCTGTAAGGGGCACCCCCAGGACACCTCTCCAGTTAGGACAAGCAATGAGAATCTTTTAAGTCACACCTCAAAGCCTTAAGCAATCTACTCCTTCGCGCCCGGCTGAGGGCTCAGCCAAGTTCATCCGTGTACCCTCAGGCTTCGCACAGAGCAGGAGGCTTAAAAAGGAAAACAGAAATTTTGAATGAATACTTGGTAAGACGGGGAGTCACAGGGGCTCCTCTGCTTCTGAAGTAGAACAGGAGCAGGGACGGGGCAGGGAGGCAGCAGAGTCACAGCTAAGCCGTGCTAGAGAGTGGCAATGGTGGCCTAGCCCTGTCCCCTTCAGGAAAGGCGCAGGGGTGGCTGGGGCACCTGGCTCCTCCCTCCTGTGCCACAGCAAGCCGCCCAGGGGACGGCTGCCCCTTCTCCCCATCACAGCTCTGGCCTGGGCTCCTCCTGGGAACACACATCCGAATCCTGTCCAGCCCCTCCCCCCTCATTCGGGGCCCAACCTCCTCCCCTCCCCTGGTAACCCCCCTTCCCCTCAGGCCAAATCTGGCCAATTTGTTCTGAGACAGGGTTCTGGTTTCATAGCCTCATTTGAATGATTTCCAACCAGAATTCCTGCCTCCTCCTTTGCAAAGCTCTCCCCTCCCCTCCCCCTCCTCTCCCTTCTGCCTGAGCGGCAGGCAGCCTCAGCCGAGGCCTGTGTGGAAGAAGGAATGAACCCACACACACACTGACCCCTGGACCCTAACCCCCCTTCTCTGGGCACTCCCAGCCTCCACACATCTTGTGGCCCCCAGAGTGAGGCTGGTCACTCAGACCTCTGCCTCAAGCCTGAGAATGTGGGCGGTGGGGCTCTGCCAGCTGTCCTTCCTGGGGCCTGGGTCACCCCACCTGTGCTGGGAGCAGAGGATGTTCTAGAGCTGAGCCCAGAGCCCAGCCCTGCCCTCAGCAGAACTTAGCTGCCAAACTAGATGCAAATCTCCATCTTACTAGCTACCCCTGCCTGCCTCAAACACATTCTCCTAGGCCCCTGGAGCAGAAAAGCTCTGTGTTTCAGGCAGCGCAGCAAAGGTATCAAAAGGAAGCTGGCCCTGTGCACAGCTAGCCTTGTGAAAAAAATCATAGACAGCCCCCTGGGGTGCTGGTTCATGCTTCCTAACAGTCCTCACCAGCGGAAAGGTCAAGCGGAGATCCAGTTCAACCCTCACCTTTCCCAAGACTTTGTTCTGACCCAGAGTCAGACCCCCACGACATAGAAGGTCTCTTCCTCCAGGCCCTATACCCAGAAGGTAGGCAGAAAAGGTTTTCTTCCTTTGTTTATTAAAAAAAAGGAGTTTGAGGCCCAGAGATGTTTAGTAATGTGTCTAAGATCACAGCAGGACTTGAGCCCTGGCCACCGCCGAGGCTGAGCTGTCCACCACACCACACTGGTGGGTCTGGGTCAGCCTGGAGGCCACTCTTCAGCCCAGGACACCTGGCCCTCATAGAGGCTGCTGATCAGCCATCTGCAAGATGGCTGGGAGATGATCCTGGAGATGGGTCCAACAATCTGTTCTGCAGTTCAGGTGTGTCATTTCCTGAGCCCTCAGGTGGGGGCTGGTTTGGGTACAGCCCTGTTGGCACAGATTCAGCATCTTCATTTTGCATATGCAGAACTAGGCTCATAGCACAGAGAGGCATGTCAAGCCACAGCCCTGGTGCTAAGCCAAACAGAAAAACATTCCAGTATTCCCCCTGCCGCTGGAGCCTCCTGCCTCCTCTCCCAACCCCTGTCTTCAGGGCCCCTCTCTAAGTACCACCCTTGTCAAGTGTCAGGTACCCAGGCTTTCAAATACAGGCTCTAACTTCAGTGGGCATGTGACCTTGGGTGAGTTACTTCCCTGAGATTGTAAAATGGGGTCATAATATGTTCTAATAACCTCATAGAGTTGCAGTGGGTGTGAAAATATATCAAGTCTAGCACAAGACATAATTATTCGCTTCTCCTCCTTTCATATATTCTGCCCAGTACAAGCCTAGTTTAGGAGCAGAAAGTGCCCCCAACTGAGTCGAGTTCAGCTATTCAATATTAGAGCCCTCTGTAAAACCCAAGGTAAGACGCCCAGCCTCCGTTCTTCCACCTGAAAACATGTCAACGTGGTGGAGATAAGATGAGGCAAAAGAGGGGAAAGGAAGAGCAGTGGGAAAGGGAAAAGGTATAAATCTCAATTTCTCGCTTCCTTTGATCAACATGCTCCCCACACACTCACAGGCTGTGGGAGAAGGCCCGTTCCAGGATCGGAGGGGGAATCCTCTCTCCTTCTTTCTTCCCCAGGCCATTCCAGGGCCCCCGTGACTCATCCGCCACAACAAGCAGCCCTTTTTTGTTCAGCATGGGGCAGGGTTCCCTGCCTGCTGGCGCCGGGCCCAGAGAGGGAGGCTCGGGGTCTGTGGGGCTGGTCTGGCTTCCTCAGGGGTTCCATGGCTAGATCCACTCCCACCTGTACCCCTATGCCACTGCTCAAGCCTTGAAGATTCCCAAGGACCTGAGCTAGTGGGGGCAGGAAGCAGGAGAAGGCTTCACCAGGAGGTTCCCATGACGCTATGCTGGTTCCCCGAGGCCACGGGGACCTTATACCCATGACATCAATTATTCCCCCAAACCTATACTTCTTCTTAAACAGATACAGAGCAGGGAGTCAGCTTATCTTTCCCAGAAAAACTGAAACCTTCACACATTATTACTTCTAGGAAGCATCTGTTACTGTGTGCTACACATTTTCTCTGCATCATCTTGTTTCCTTTTCTCAGCAACCATCTGAAGCGGCTGCCATTAATTCCCCTGTGGTAGAGCTAAAGACTTCTAATTGAATGCCTTCAGAGATGGAGCCTGCCTCATTCCTTCTAGCCTGCCTGACCTGACTGCTATTCCGAAAACGCCTTCTCTACCTAAGAATAGATATGGCTGTCCTGCCAGCCCCAGAGAACACTCCTTTCTCCCTAACACTGTGCCCTGAACACCTTCTGAAATGCCTGTTAGTTTCCCACTTTAATCTCAGCCTTCCATCCTAGCATCTGCTTGTGTCCTGGGGCTCTGGGTTAGGCCTATTAAAGAGACCGCACAAGGGATGGAGTGGGGAGCACCATCACCCCCATCCTCCCCCTCAACCACCACTCACCTTCTTTCTAGGCTGGTTATTTGGAAGGTGCTTTCCCTGGACATCAAGGCAGAAGACCAGGGAAGGAATCAGGATTGCTGGAATCCATTCCAGGATGTCTCTGTACTGGTGGGGTGTGGGGAGGTGTTTAGGACCAAACTTTGGGGCCTGGCTGTGGGTTTGCAGAGGGTGGGTAAGGACAAGATATACTCCACACGCCAATGTGGAAGAAATGGCTAAGAGAAGTCATAGCTACATGGAGGGAAAAGGATAAAGGCTATAATTTGTGGGTTTTCTTATTCTCTTTTATAGCCCCAAATACAAGAATCCATTCCTTTATCCAGCCAACCAGCTAAACATCCACTCATCCATCCAACCATCCAATCATCCAGCCATCTAATCATCTAATTATCTATCCATTCATGTATCCTTTCATCCATAGGCCCATTGTCTTATCCACTCAGGCTACCATTAATCCATCTTTCCATTCATCCATTCATTTATCTACTCATCCATCCATTCACCCATTCATCTGCCTGACAATCTTCTCATCTATGCTTTTGTATCCATTCATCTTTCCATTTCTCCTTCTATCCTTCTATCCACTCACCAATTCACCTATTTTTCATCTCTTCACATATTCATTCATCCACCCATCCATCCATGCATTCTCTCATCTATACACCTGTTGCCTATCCTTTCATTCATCCTACTATTAATCCATCCATATATCCATTTATCCATTCACCTACCTGTCATTCATTTATTCAACTATTCGTTCATACAGACATTCACTTATCTATCCATCTATCCATCCTGCCACTTATTTTTTCCTTTACTCATTGATTCATTAATCCATAATTCATCCACTTGTTTCTTGTATGTATATATATATATGTACTACATATTTTACTCCATCCATCAAAACATTTATCTATTCATTCATTTATATAGAAGTAAATTAAATAACCTAATAATGTTCTTAGCACAGTACCTGGCACAGTAAGCATTCAGTAATGGCAATCAAAAGTAGTTGATTTTATTACAAGATTTTATTTGAGAAGCAGAATAGTGTGGGAGTGAAATGCATCAACTTTGGACTTAGACTACCTGGATTCACATCTTAACTCTTACTTCCACTTGATCTCAAACAAGTTATTTCACTTTTCTTAGTTAAGTTTTCCCATGTGTAATATGGAAATGGCAAGAGTACATTTCCATTGAGAGTTGGAAATGTTAAGTTTTCCTGAAGATTAAATGAATTAATGTGGAGCACTTAGAAGGTGCCTGGCACATAGCAAGCCCTCAACATACTACTCAGAGAAGGCAATGGTGACCCACTCCAGTACTCTTGCCTGGAAAATCCCCTGAACGGGATGGTAGGCTGTAGTCCATGGGGTCTCTAAGAGTCAGACAAGACTGAGTGACTTCACTTTCGCTTTTCACTTTCATGCATCAGAGAAGGAAATGGCAACCCACTCCAGTGTTCTTGCCTGGAGAATCCCAGGGATGGAGGAGCCTGGTGGGCTGCCGTCCGTGGGGTCGCACAGATTCGGACATGACTGACGCGACTAAGCAGCAGCAGCAACATACTACTATAATCATTCTTCCATCCTTCAGGCATTAATGAGCTTCTATCTTGTGCCAGACCCATGTATATCTTCCTGGGAAATACGCGTCATAAGGATGTGTTGCCTCCTTCAAGGAGCCCACATCCAGGGAGAAAAGACAAACAGATAATTCATGTGATAAGAGCTCTCAGAGAGGCATGAAGGATGCCTAGGAGCAGTGAGGGGGCATTCCCCACATACCCACCTCAACCTCTTTTCTCTTCTCTGTACAACTCTCCTGGGCAATCCTGCCCACGATCTGAACTTCATCCCTGGACTCCATGCTGCGCCTGGTACTCCAACTTAGACCTCTCTCCTGAGCTCCAGATCCATATAGTCAATGGCTTCCTGGGCACCGCTCTTTGAAAGCTTCAAACTGAGCCTATTGTTCTCCTTTTCATATCCTGTTCTTCCTGTACTCCTGAATCCATAAGTGGTATCAAAGGATGCCTGATTGCCCAGTCCTCAGAATCTCCCAGGCTCAGACATCTACTGTATCTCCCTTTCCAAACCCAATCAGTCACTAAGCGTGTTGCTACTTACCTTTGCACCTATCCCTCACACCTATCTTCTCCTCGTCATCTCTGCAGCACCTCCTCACCCCATCTCCATCCAGGACTTACTATCCTTCACCTAGACTGTGGCCTCCTCCCCTGTCTACCTGCCACCATCTCTGTGTCCTCCAGTACATCCCACACTGGCCTCACTTCACTTCCCAGACACTGTGCTCATGATGTCATTCTCCCCTTCAAAATCCAGCAGTGACACCTGGAATATCCCTATATCACCCTATCACTTGCCTTTATATTCCCCTGCTGGAGGCTTCTTGAAGACAGCACACTTATCTCCATTGCCTGCGACTCAGTGCCTGGCAAGAATGCATTATTTTAGTCAAGTAGGAGGTAAGAACGAAAGAAGGTGCAAGTGTGGGCTCAAGTAGCGTAGAAAAGTCTACACAGCTGCTGCAGAGGGAATTTTATTGGAAATGAGCAAAACAAGAAAAATGTTGCTCGGAGAGATCATGGTGGGATTGTTTGGGAGTGGGAATAGTCCAGGTTGGGCTGGAAGAGAAGTTTACACCAGAAGGCCCCCAGGTTGGGGAAGCGGTTTGGGGAACAAAGATTTTGAAACTAGGCAGAACAGGAGGAAGCAGAGGGGGCCCGGGGCGTCAGACTTGCAGTCTGGAGGAGATGGCTAAGCGATATAACCAGGATCATAGCGTAGTCCAGTGTGCTGTACTAAGTGGAGGCCAGTTAGGAAGGAGGAGGAGGTCACTGCAGGTGAGAGGTCAGCATCTGGGTGTGAAAGCCAAGAGGCTGGAGCCAAGAAGAGTCTGGTCGCCCAGGTACCAAGACCGAGAAGCCTAACTGTGAACCTGAGACTCAGAAAGGTCAAGGGAGGTGAGGCTGGGAGGAAGGTACGACAAGGGAAGATTGCAGTGGTGGAGAGGATATGGGAGGACTGTGCCCGGGAGCGGTGCTGGGATGGCTGAGTGGAAGGAGTGGTAGGCTTGTGGGAAGCAGGGGCTTCAGGGGCAGCAGCCTCCTGTATCCGTCCCACGGTCCGCAGACACACCCTTCCTGGTCCCCTCAGGCAAATGCCACCTCTTTCATTCACATGCCCCAAGTTCAATGTCCAGGGAAGGGAGAGGGGTTCAGGCAGGGTTGTCTCCTGCCTTTCTCCTTCTCCTCATCAGGCCAAAACAAAGTGGGGAAGAGGGTCTTCCCCAGCCCCCAATAGTCAGGGTCAAGGCAGCCACCTCGGGGCTGATGTCACAGCAGGCCTCCAGCCATATCTCGAGTCTGTTTTCATTCCTGCTCCATGAGACAGGAATAATTAATGAGAAACAGAGAGGGGCAGGGAGGCAAACTGGAGGGACAGAGCTGCTTGCCTGTCAGACCCGCCCTCCAAGGTGGAACCCTATCCCACTCTTGGACTGTACTCCTGACAAGGGCCTTCAGCACCTGGGGGCCCAGGTCTCCTCCTCTTTCTTTTCCTCCCTTCTCTGAAGAAGGAACACTGAGGCAGCCCTTGCCCACGAGTGCAGACCCCCTCTAGGGCAGGGTTGGGGGAGAGGCACTCTAAAGTGGTCCCAGTGCACTTCTAGGTTCCCTTAGTCCCCCTGCCACGGGATCTTGATGTGGTGGGAAGAGCACAGAATCATGGATGGGTTAAGTCTGATTCAGATCCAGGCTTTGCCATTGACTGGCTCTGCGACTTCACCCAAGCCACATCATCTCTCCTGTATAATGGGGGTAGAAGACAACAGGTGCTCAGAAATGTTGTAGATAGATGTGCTGTGTGTAGCAGGGAACAGGCAGAGCAGAGGGCTACAGAAGTAGGAGAGGAAAGGATGCCTGAGTTGCAGACCTGCTGGGACCACATGTCCAGGACTAGCCAGCCCTCTGGGCTGTGAGAAATGGATGGCCTGATGGAGGAGGAATCGTGGCAAAGGGGAAGCGTCAGTGTCCATGGCCCTGTTCCTTCCTCATCCTGACTTGGAATGGCCTCTGTGCCCTTTCTTACCTAGTCCAGGACCTTTGTATATACTGCTCCCTGCTCCTCTCCTGCTAACTGCAAACAAGTGGGTCTGGGGGTGGGTCTGACAAGCAAGCAGCTCTGTCCCTCCTCTTTGCCTCCCTGCCCCTCTTCAAGGCTTAATTCAAGCCTGGGTCCCTTCCTGCAGCCCCGGGCGCTTACCTAGCTGTAGTACTTATGCACCACATTGTATTAGTTGGTTTATATATCAGTGTCCCCCTGTGAGCTGTGTCCCCCACACCTTAAGGGAGTGGGAGCTGTAACCAGTTCATCCCCTCAGCTCCGTACACTCAGGCTGGCATATGGAAGGGACCAGTGAAGGTATGCTGAATAAATGAAGTGAGGCAGGGACAGAGTGAATGAAGATATACTCAGAGTCAGATACCAAAAGGCTAAATAAAGGGACCTGGAGAGTAATGAGGGCCCCGGCTTCCTCTGAGGGGCATTAGAGGATGCTTGGCTTTGCACTAGATTAGTTCAGGTCACTAGAGCTGGAATTTGATCCTGCACCGGTAACATTTACCTTGACTTGTAATTATATACATTTTTTTGCATTATTATTTGAAGAGCATCTATACCCCTATTAGACTAAGCTCTTTGAAGCAGCATCTGTCTTTGTTCTTGTTCATCACAGTATCTTAGTGCCCAGCACAGTGCCTGACACACAACAAATATCCAGTAAACATTTGAAGAATGAATGAATATTGGAGGGAAAGAATCCCCTCCCCACCCCAAACACACCCAGGATCAGTGCACTAAGGGGTCACATGCAGAAACCACGGTCCCTCAGCCACTTGCTGCATTCTCTACCCCTTAGCAAGCTTCAGCACCCTCACTCTCATTGTTTTCAAACTACTTGGGCCCCAGTAGAACTATCCCAGGAAGTGGGCCAGCCTGGGCTAAGCCTGCAGCAAAATGCCAATCATTCCCGTGGCTAGAATGGGGTTGGTGGATTTCCCCACCCCGTGCCTTAGTTTATTGGATCCCAGCTATGCACCAAGCACTACTCGGCATTTTCCTATCTGTTCTTATATTTTATTCAAACGCCATACTAATAAAAATAGTAGCTGACATTTTTGAGTACTTACTATGATCCTGGCACATACTTTACATGTATTAACTGATTTCATGTTTGCAACAATTTCATGAGGTAGAAATGATCACTACACCTTTTTATAGATGAGGACATGGAGGCACAGAGAAGTCAACCTGCCCAAGGTCAAAGAGCAAAAAGCTGGGCTCTGACCCCAGGTCTGCCTGTACTCTAAATCTGCAGCTGCCCTGCCCCAGGCGTCCCAGATCTCCAGATCTGAATTCAGGGTCTGGCCACCCAGGCTTAGATCTAATAGTTCCTTGTCCGGGACCTTCTCCCTGGGGCCACTGTGGAGGAGGGGGATACTGTGGGGGGCTGAGTACAGCCTAGAGTAGCTTACTGTCTTTACCTGTTCCTACTCTCTGCACTCAGGCACAGAGAGGGGCATGACATGGGTCATTTGGGGCTGAAACTGCCTCTCTGGGGCAGATGGGATGAGGGAGGTGAGGGGAAGCGGCCCCAACTCTAGGCTCAACACTCTCCCCCACCCTCAGCCCTCTGGCTTCCCTTTTCAAGCACTAGCTCGGGAGATCGAATGTTCTGCCCCCAGGAGTGTGTAATTAATTAAGGAAGACTCTAACCAGATCAAGACCTCACTACCTCTCCTTCTTCTCCTGCCCCCGGGAAAGCCAGACTCCTGAATATCCTCATATTTCCTATGCCCTAACCACGCCCCATCCCTCTACCTCACTGCTCAAGGGCTGAGGACTCATCTCAGACCCCAGTGAGACACAGGTTGTTAGTAGGGTTACGCGGCCCAGGTAGGAATACACTGGGGGGAGGAGCCTTCAACGAAGGGGATGGCTTTTGTTCTCTCTTCTTTGCATCCCTTCCCCCACCTCTTCTCTACCGCGGGAAGCTCTTAGGGTGTGTGGGCTGGGAGATGGGGCCAGGCAGAGTATTGTAACGGGACGTAAGAACACGGGTAAGGACGTGACGTGGGGACATGGTGTGCTTGCAGGGGAGTAACAGATCCGGACACAAATGAAGGGAGGTATGTGTCCCGTGCTGCACAAGGCACATTCAACAGAGTACTTTACGCCCCCTGAAATCTTCGTCCCGGAGCGCTCCCACCAAGTGCCCCCTCACTGTGCGGCTCCCAGACCCCACCGCTCCCTCGGCGTTCGAAGCCCACGGTCCCGCCCTCTCTGCCTACCCACTGCGGCGATGCCCTACCTCTTCGGGCCGAGCCCCCATCCCAGAGTCCCGCTAAAATGATTACAGTGAAGGAAGAAGTGAGGGGGTCACTCCAGGAGACGCGGGCCACGGACCTTCCCCCACCGCGGGGCCTCGAGAGTAGGAAGGGGACACTTGAGCAGGAGCTTGGAACACCCCCTCCCCTCTATCTGAGCCCTCAGCCCGGGAATGCGGCGCAGGACGCCACTCAACACCGCCTCCCCTCCTCTGGCCGCCCGCCACACCTCGCGCCGATGACAGCGGCGGCGCCTGGGTCCGAGGCGGCCTGGGTCCCCCACCTCGTCCCCTCCAGCCCCCGCCCTCGGCACAGTTCCCAGCTAGGGAAGAGAGGCGGGCTCCGTCCCAACGGGTCCCACCTCCCCCGCCCCCACGCCCGGGGCC
>SJYV01029701.1:1351423-1392425 GCA_006410875.1 Neotragus pygmaeus
GTGTGTGTGTGTGTGTGTGTGTGTGTGTGTGTGTGTGTGTGTGTCTCTATCTGTCTGTGGTGCTGCGGGGGAGAGACTCACCGTGCGTAGGGTGCGTGTGTGTGTAACTACACACTTGCGGGGGGCAAGGGCAAAAGAGGAATGAAGGAGCAGTCTCCACACTCCCCAGCTGCCCCCTCACGCCCACCCCCTTCTGTCCCACCGTGTGGCTGCTGGAGGGGAACCAGAGGGCGGTGGACACTTGCAGATACAGGCTCTGTTGGGCAGGGAACCAACCCCACCACCACCCCCGCCCTCCCGCAAGAAAGCAGAGAAAGTGGCCACCGGGCCTTTCTGGAACTCTCTGGGATGAGCTTCAGTGCTCAGAAGGAAAGCAGCACCCCTTTCAGGTTTCACAGGGCCAACGGGAATGGCCACGTGGCAGCAGCTGTGTGGCTCTCGCTTGTGCACACAGAGGCACACACTTTGAGTTCTCAGTGGCTGGGCTCCTTCCCACCACTGGGGCTAAAGAGCGACCAGTCCCACATATGGTGGACAAAAACACACAAAGCCACAGCCACCCGCAGACACACACACGCTTTCACACACAGTCTGCCTTTCGCAGACACACGGACGCATCTGGTCCAACAGATCAGTCTTCCTGAGACATCCATATACAATGAATCTTTCCTACACACAGATTCGGCATGCCTTAGGCAAAGACTCACTCTCTCAGCCTTCATATGTGCGGATTTCCTGAGACATATGCATCCGCGAGGGCGTGTGCAGCCAACAGTGCGTTCTCCCTACACACCCAGCCGCACGTTATTGCCAACCACACGTCACAGTCTTAAGTGTAGTCAAGTGCAAACACAAACACCAGTTTGCCTGTACAGACGCCGTGACATGCTCTTACACAGTCATACACAACTAGCATCAGCTGCACACGCACAGATGCCCACTTGCACTGAAACATTCCACAGGAGCATGCAGACATACTATGCGTATCAATATCTAGAGGTGGCATGAAGCCTCGGAGTTGCATTCTCGATGCACATGCCACACACACACATTCTGCAAGCCCGTTCTTTCTGTGAGGTGAGTTTTCAAGCGAAATGGAGAAGAGTTGGGAGAGGGCACTCTTCTGCTGAGAAAGCAGAGAGACTGGGGCAGCCTTGACCAGAGGCACAGGGAAGGAACAAGCCCCAGACGGGCTTCCTGTGGCCCTGGCCCAGGCAGGAGCTGTCACAGGTCACGAGGCTGGGGTTGGGGCAGGGGCATGAAGATGCTTCTGGGTGTGGCAGGGTGCAACCTCCCCAGGTACAGCCCTTGCCCAAGCAGCAGGCCACTTCCCTGCTAGCACAATGGTACCATCCCCAGCTCTGGGGCCGTGGTAGGGTGGGGGTGGTAGGAGCTTCGGGCAGCACGTCCAAGCCTCCTTGGGGGCCCAGGAGGAGAACATCATGGGCAACAAGCATGTGTCTGAGGGCCTCACTGGGCCATACAGGAGCCTGGCACCTGCCCTAGTGAAGGGCCAGGGGCACATGACTTTATGGAGCTACTAGATCCCACAGCATCCCCAAGCCCCAAGTCATACAAAGCACCCCACCGAGCAGGTGTGCCAGTGAGACCCAGAGAATAAAAAACAATCTAGAGAACAGGGGCAAGGAACAACCAGCCCAAACTCCAGACCACGGACTGTGAGGCGGCAGGAAAGGTCACACTCCTGGACTGGGCCAACAGAACGTGCAAGGCCAGGAGGACAGACACACAGGGTCTGAGCAAGGAGGCACGCCCTGGGACGCTGCCTGCAGAGAGAGAGGGAAGACTCCTCCAGAGTCGGTCCCCCTCTTCCACCTGGGATCCCTGCCTCAGACAACCAACCTGAGCGATCTGTCCTGTCTTCTCCCCTCTCGCCCCTCCCCTGCATCTCAGCATGTGCACATGCGTGTACCAACATGCACACCCAGGGTGGTCAGCCAGGAGGAAGGGATCTAAAGCAGACCCTGCCACAGGACCTGGAGGACCTCCTCTCCCTCCCCCTGCCACGGCCCCAAGGCCCTCAGGTCTGGGTCAGAGAGGAGGGGAGCATCTCAGAACAGGGAACACATTTTGTTTTTCATTCTTCCCCTCCGATCACAGGGATTTATAATTAAATAAACCTGAGAGGGAGGAGAAGGGAGGCGGAAGCAAGGGGCAGGAGCCCAAATGCCTCAGTGCTCATCCACGGCCCCCACCCTGCAATGCAAGAGACCCGGGTTCGGTCCTTGGGTTGGGAAGATCCCCTGGACAGAGGAGCCTGGTGGGCTACACAGCCCATGGGGTCGCAAAGAGTCGGACACGACGAAAGCGACTAACACTAAGAGGACTAATGGCCCCCACCCCAGTCGTGGCCCTGCCAGCCAGCCAGAAGGCGGATGCACAGCTCGCCTTTGAGGGCTTCCCTGGGATCCTGGCCACAGCCGGTCTGACCAGGAGTCTAAGGGCAGAGAGGCGACAGGAGACCGGGTGCCAGGGCCAGCCCTCGGGGCAGGGGCCGCTCCCACCCCATCAGGTGCCCAGCTGTACCCAGTCTCCCTCCCCACCACCCCCAGCTGCCCAATCCCGACAAACCAGTTTGACTCAGCACAACAGGGAGGGCTACAATTTTCAAACTATGCAGGCCTGGTGATTCAGCCTCTTCATGCTGTTTAATTAGTGGAAGGCCGGGTGGCAGAGGCCTTGCCCATGGCAGCTTTGGGCTAGCTTGCTGCCGCTGAGGCCACAGTGGCGGCGGTAGTTCTGGTTAAAGGGAAGACAGTGACGGGCAAGCTGGTTCCCTCGAGTACCCGCCACTGTCCCTCGTCGCAGCTCTGAGGTGCCAGCTCAAGACAGACTGGTGAGGGGCACCAGAGGCCACTCAAACACATGGGAAAGCCACAGAAACCCCAGCCTGCTGTCACTTTTCAGCTGCCACCTCCTCAGTGGTCACTGCCGCTGAGAAAGAGGTGGACTCACACACGCTTCTCTCCCCAGGGAGAGTCTGCCCATGCAGCAAAAGGGCTTGCCTGGGAGAAGGCCAGCCAGCCCCCACCTCTTACATCTGGTAACTGTTTCTCTTTTCTCCAAAGGGTCTCTTCCTAGCAGGGACCTCCCCATCCTACCTGAGGTATAAGGACCCTGTGGTCTGGACATCCTTCTTCATCCCACACCCCGTTCCTAGTCCGCTCACCTACTGGACTCCACTCATGATCCCTAAGGGGAGAATGATCTTGGCTTGGGGGACTGGGGAACGTGATACGAAAGAAGAGTGAGCAACCAGGTGGCCCTGTTTCCCCGTGACTGAGGGTAAATTTGAGGGCAATTTGTACGCATGTTGGGGGTGGGGGAATCAATTAGAGGGCAAGGAAAGGTATTTCTTTAACCAAGGAGGACATGCAAGGACCCTGGCTCTATCCTCACGGAAAACTGAAATATTTGGAGGCAGAACCTTGGTGAACCCCAAGTGTGTAGATGGAAGAGCAACTAGGTGCTAGTTGGTATCTAACCAATGAGACCATGAGGGACAGCACCCACAGCTCAAGAACCTGGTCTAAATATAACGACCCCAGAGGCCAAGGGCAAACCAAACACTAGCAAAACCAAAGGGAAGGCTGGAGTAAAGGGGTAAGATCCTCCACCCATAACGCTTGGGGATGCTGAAAAGATCTTCGGTGCTGAGTGTCCCACCTAGCCCTTCCCTCTGGCCTAGCCTAGGACCCCCAAATCTACCCATCCCCCATTCAAGTTCCTGAATAAGGATGGGGTACAGGCAGGAGTCAAGGTCAAGTCTCTTCCTACCCCGTCTTTTCCCTCCCAAAGCTGGAGAGAAATGGAGGTTGGGGGAGGGGGGATAGCAACTTCCCCAGACCAACTTCTCCTCCCCCAATTATTGCTTCCTCTAAGCTCCCTCCTGCAGGGCAAGTGTACACACCAGTTTCAGTTTCTGGTGCTCCCCAAGGAGCAGACCCTAGGGTAATAATAGTAACAACAGTTAATCCTTGAATAACAATAGCTATGTGCTAAGCACTCCGCACACATTAAGGATTCAATCTTCATAACACTCCCTAGGAGGTGGGTTCCACTACTATCCCAGGTCAAGGTCAGGGAGGGCAGGAGGGTGGGTAGGGGGACCACTGGGCTGGGGTCAGCGCCTGAGGCATCATCTCTCTTCTTTCTTTCATTCTCACACTAACTGAAGACCCTAAATTCTGATATATGGCAAATGTGAAGGAATTAATGAAAGCCACACTTGGGAGGCACTGCCACCTTCTTAGGAATGCCCCACACTGGCCTGGCCTCCCAGCTACCACCCACGCGGTCAGGGAAGAGACCCAGACCCCACTTCACAGCTGAGGGAGGAAGGGACAGAGGAGGGGCCACAGCCCCACTGCCCTCTCTTTCCGGGGCTGCTGCAGCTCACCAGGCTTCTGCCTCCTGGTCTGCTCCTCATGTTCTGGGCCTGGAAACCCGGATGCCAGCTCCCAGCTAGGGCCTGCCTGCTAGGGTCTAAAAGGACCAGCAGATTGTGAAGAGTGAAAAGGAGAAATAAAGGAAGGGAAAGAGGAAGAAGGGACACAGGGAGGGAAGAAGGAAGGAAGGGGGTGAGCCTTTCCAGGTAGCCCTTGCTCACCTGACCCAGACCACCCCCCTTTGCCCCACTCTCAGCATCGGCGCCCACCGCACCCCACAAGGGCTCTGGGGCCTGGCACACACAGCCCCGTAAGCGCGAGTGCCGGTGTCGGCTCTCCTAGGCTAAGACACAGACCTGAGAACTCCAGCAGGCTCACACCCTTGCGGCGATCAACAACAAAGCTCCACACTGGTTTCTCACGCCTGTGATCCTATCACACACATGTGGGTGAGTGTGCGCCAAGTGTGGGTGCGACCTCGGTGTGTCTGTCTGGATTTGCATGCGTCCACCCGTGTGAATCAGTCTGTCAGCACCAATGGGCTCAGAGATAAAAGACGGTGGGGATTCAGAAGAATGTTTTTTTTTCCTCCTGGAGAAAATGAAAAAGCACCAGAAGATGCCTTTCTCTCGTAACTCTGTTCTTTTTTCCTTCCAACCTTCAAGCTTACCGACAGTGAACATGCGAACAAACCAAGTCACACAGAATTCATGTTTTTGTTCTTAAACTAAGAAAGTGACTAGGTCGGTTAAAGATACCAAATAGAAGTACTGCCTGTCATCTCAGTTTCCCCCAGTCTGTGGTGTCCTTCCCTCCACATTCAGGAAGGTTTTTATTCCCTCATTTAATGGCTCCAAAAATTTTAGAAAAAGGTGTGTGTCTGTTTGTGTATCTGTCTGTCTGTCTATTGTTTGCCCGGTGTCAGTGCCTCTGTCCCCTCAGGCTTGTGTCAAGTGGATGTCTGTGAGCTCTCCCACGGGGGCCAAAACCACTTAGGCTGTTCATCCAGGCACAGTCCTATGGAAGTTGGAGCAACATCCCCCTCCCAGCAGCCCTCTCTGCAGGTTTCACACAACCCACGGAGAAGCCTGGCCTTTTCCACTGGATAATGGGTAAGGCATCAGCTCTAGCTCTACCTGAGACAAACCCCACAACCTCTGGAGTTCGGTGGAGACCCCAGCACTGGGGGTGGGGGTCCTGCAAGAAGGCAGAGGGGGAGCGCCAGAGCAGTGTGCAACGGCGGTGCACACAGCACCTTATGGGTAGTTGGCGCTCGGTAAACCGTCAACAATAACAGGCTCCCGCCTCACCATCCCAGCAGCCACCCCCTGACAAAGCGGGGTGCACGCACTCACACTCTCACGGTTAACTCCAAGAGGTTCCTCGCCGACGCGGCCCCTCAACCTGGGGAGCCCAGCAGCAGCCTCAGAGCCCCGGCCTTGCCTGGTGGGGGTCGCGCACACTTCCCTGCCTCCAGGAGACGCGGAGGGCCCGCTCCTCTGTCCTGAGTGCCTAGCACTCCTATAGAAGCTCACCGCCGGGCCATGACTTTTCAGGGACGCTCACCCAGGTCGAGCTGCCTGCGATCCCACAACCGGCAGACAGCCGGCAGCTGGAACCTACGAGGCGGCGCCCAAGGCGTCCCTGCCACCCCAGNTGAAGAGTGAAAAGGAGAAATAAAGGAAGGGAAAGAGGAAGAAGGGACACAGGGAGGGAAGAAGGAAGGAAGGGGGTGAGCCTTTCCAGGTAGCCCTTGCTCACCTGACCCAGACCACCCCCCTTTGCCCCACTCTCAGCATCGGCGCCCACCGCACCCCACAAGGGCTCTGGGGCCTGGCGCACACAGCCCCGTAAGCGCGAGTGCCGGTGTCGGCTCTCCTAGGCTAAGACACAGACCTGAGAACTCCAGCAGGCTCACACCCTTGCGGCGATCAACAACAAAGCTCCACACTGGTTTCTCACGCCTGTGATCCTATCACACACATGTGGGTGAGTGTGCGCCAAGTGTGGGTGCGACCTCAGTGTGTCTGTCTGGATTTGCATGCGTCCACCCGTGTGAATCAGTCTGTCAGCACCAATGGGCTCAGAGATAAAAGACGGTGGGGATTCAGAAGAATGTTTTTTTTTCCTCCTGGAGAAAATGAAAAAGCACCAGAAGATGCCTTTCTCTCGTAACTCTGTTCTTTTTTCCTTCCAACCTTCAAGCTTACCGACAGTGAACATGCGAACAAACCAAGTCACACAGAATTCATGTTTTTGTTCTTAAACTAAGAAAGTGACTAGATCGGTTAAAGATACCAAATAGAAGTACTGCCTGTCATCTCAGTTTCCCCCAGTCTGTGGTGTCCTTCCCTCCACATTCAGGAAGGTTTTTATTCCCTCATTTAATGGCTCCAAAAATTTTAGAAAAAGGTGTGTGTCTGTTTGTGTATCTGTCTGTCTGTCTATTGTTTGCCCGGTGTCAGTGCCTCTGTCCCCTCAGGCTTGTGTCAAGTGGATGTCTGTGAGCTCTCCCACGGGGGCCAAAACCACTTAGGCTGTTCATCCAGGCACAGTCCTATGGAAGTTGGAGCAACATCCCCCTCCCAGCAGCCCTCTCTGCAGGTTTCACACAACCCACGGAGAAGCCTGGCCTTTTCCACTGGATAATGGGTAAGGCATCAGCTCTAGCTCTACCTGAGACAAACCCCACAACCTCTGGAGTTCGGTGGAGACCCCAGCACTGGGGGTGGGGGTCCTGCAAGAAGGCAGAGGGGGAGCGCCAGAGCAGTGTGCAACGGCGGTGCACACAGCACCTTATGGGTAGTTGGCGCTCGGTAAACCGTCAACAATAACAGGCTCCCGCCTCACCATCCCAGCAGCCACCCCCTGACAAAGCGGGGTGCACGCACTCACACTCTCACGGTTAACTCCAAGAGGTTCCTCGCCGACGCGGCCCCTCAACCTGGGGAGCCCAGCAGCAGCCTCAGAGCCCCGGCCTTGCCTGGTGGGGGTCGCGCACACTTCCCTGCCTCCAGGAGACGCGGAGGGCCCGCTCCTCTGTCCTGAGTGCCTAGCACTCCTATAGAAGCTCACCGCCGGGCCATGACTTTTCAGGGACGCTCACCCAGGTCGAGCTGCCTGCGATCCCACAACCGGCAGACAGCCGGCAGCTGGAACCTACGAGGCGGCGCCCAAGGCGTCCCTGCCACCCCAGCTCTAGCCTCTGGAGACGGTGCGGGTGGCCGAGCCTCCTCCGAAGTGCGCCTGGACCGCATCGGATCGACACCGCGGACCCACCCCCGGCCCCCGCTCGGGCGACCCCGGACACTTTAACCCTTGGACGCACGCCCCCGACGCCGCTCACCTTCCAGCGCCCGGCAGCCGGCGGGCAGCAGCAGGGGCAGCAGCAGCAACGGAGAGAGCAGCGGCAGGAGCCCCGGCGGCAGCGGCGGCGGCGGCGGGCGGGCTCGGGCCATGGCCGGGACTGGCTCCGAGAGCCGAGCCGGGCCGCGCCGGGCCGCGCCGGCGGGGCTGCGGGCACCCGCAGGAGGATCCGCTCGGCGGGCGCGAGGAGGCTCGCGCACGGTCCCAGGAGATCCAGGCAACGAGAGGGTGCAATCCAGGCAGGCGGCTCCGGGACCCAGGCGGCGCCCTGAGCCGGGCGATCCTGGGGTAAGCGGGCAGGTCGGTCCTGGGGGAATCTGGACGGACCGGTCCAGGAGGATCCCGGGCGCTTGGAAAGCTCGGAGCCAGAGAACTCGGGGAGGCGGGCCGGGGCGGGAGGGAGCGAGTGGTGGTAGTTCGGTGTGCACAGTAATCCAGCGGTCTCCTGCGGGCCCGACTCGGATCTGAGACTCCGGGTGCGCGCGCCGTCCGGGGTCTGAGCTGGGTTCTTGCTGCGCCGCTCACGTACTCACTTCTGCTGTCCCCAGCGCTGGCGCGGCCGCTCTGGACGAGAGGGGCGGGGCTGTCCGCCTGCCTGTCATCGTGGAGGCCCCGCCCCTAGACACCCGCCGCCCACTCACAGACCGCCAGGCGCGCTGGTTCGGCCTCAACAGCACTCCGTCGGAGTTCAGTTGGCAGCGGTTCCATCACGCCCACCCTCAGGTTCTCTGAGGCCTGGGGTGGGCGGGGCCAAGGAAAAGATGAATTAGATTGGGCGGAGCGATACTGTCCATCAGAGGGCAAAGCCCGCCTCCTGTCCCCAGTGGTGATTAGTAACCGAACCTGAGTCCGAGGTGCCATTCACGTAAAACGAGCCGGGGGCGCCCCCGTGTGGTCTGCGCGTGCCTGAGGCCGCCCGCATGTGGCTGTCTTTACAGGCACGTCCGGACCCAACCTAATCGCGGCTTACGCACTACCAGGTGGGCGTCCTCTGCGACACATCTTGTGACCAGGACCTTCTCACTTGTTTATTCATTCGTGTATTTCATCATTCTTTGAGCCAAAGACTGACTAGAGTTTTCTGGCGATACAGCAATGGATAAGACAGAGGTTTGTGTTCTCTTGGAGCTAACAGAGCGGTGGAGGCAGGCATGAGGTCATCACCGCAGAGTGTAACAGTTGTTATGGAGGAGGGACGGAGTTGCTGGAGCACATGCGAGGGGCATGGCTATGTCTGGCCCTGAGGAAAGGACATTCAAAGATGAAAGATGAAAGATGAATAGTAGGCGAAGGATATGTGTTTAGGGACCGGGGAGGGCAGTTTCGAGCAAAGCAAATACGCTTTGTGAAGTCCCAGGGGCACGAGAAACTGATAATCACTGGAGGAAATGGAAAGAAGTTCAGAGTATCTTAAATGTAGAGTTGGAGGCTGAGGGGAGCCAAAAGGAACCTTGGGAGTAGCTGTGGGGAGCAGAGGAATTTTTTTTTTTTTTGACTCAGAAGGCCTTCCTAAGAGCTAGGGTCTGAAGCAGGGCATTACTTTATCAGGTTAACATGGCTTCTCTGGGAAGGAAGAATGAGAAGAGGCAAGGGTGGAATCAGGGAGGTCAGTGAGGAAGCTGTGCAGTGGTCAGGCAGAGGAAGACGGTGGCTTGGACCAGAGTGGTGGCTGTGGGGATGGAGAGAAGTGGGTAGGTCTAAGATATTTTAGGACACAGAGCTCAGGGGAATTGTGATTGGGTGGTTGAGAAGCATGGGGTAGATAGAGACATTAAGAAGAGTCCCCAGGTTTCTGAACTGGGCAAATAGACTCCTACCCCATTTGCTCAACAAACGTTTGCAAAGTGCAAAAACACTCTGAAAAAAAATCAGTCTAGTTTACTAAGATGTAGATGTTATTATAGCCCCATTTTACAAACAAAACTGACATCTAGAAAGGCTTAGTGACTTGCCGCAAGTCACAATGCTCCTAAGTAGCAGGATGGGATTTGAATCAGAGTGTATAGCTCTCTTTTTTTTTTTAAGGATTATATAGCTTTCAGATTCGCTCATTCTACTTCATCAGACACCTTAGAATCACTTAGGTGCCTGCTAAAAACTCAGAATTCTAAGCCACCCATCCACCTTGGATGTTGGGACTCAGAATTTCTGGGGGTATGGAGCCCAACAGTCTGCATTTCAAATAAGCATTCCAGGTGATTCTGATGCACTCTTAAGTCCAAGAATCACTATCACCATGCAGCCTTTCACTATCCTAACTGGAGAAACATCCGTCCCTCTGAACCTCCTCCAGATACCATGAGATTTCTCAGGACAGAGAGTAAGAGATCAGATTCTGAGCTGCCTCAGAAGCGAGATGGTCACACCTAATCCTTTGACCATGAAGTATCCTAGATCCGGTCCTCAAAGTTCCGTTAGTGTAAATGAGGTCACGGATCCAGTGCTCAGGGGCACTGCTCTAGAGAGGTTAGTCCTACTGGCCAGAGGTATGTGATGGTATATGGGGCTGGAATGTGGGTGAGGGGTGGGGGAGGATGCCGTGAGATTCCCATATTTCACCCCTTCAATCTGTTCTCAAGCCCCAGAGACTCCCAGAAACATCGTTCAGGGTTCTAGGTCACAGATGGGAACTTGGAGATCACCTTGTGCAACTCTCCCATTGCAGAGCTGGAAGCCTGAGGCCCAGAGACAAGAGGGCTGTCCCTAGAACCCCCTCTGCCCTGGGGTGCTGGTTGCAGTAGGACAGGGTAACATTTAGGCAGGTGACCTGGCAGCAGCACCTCCCAGCTGAAGTCCTGCTCGTAAGGCGGATCTGTGAGGCCGGCAGTCCTGTTTGCTCAACATCTGTGCCAGGGTAGGCCTCGCCCTGGACAAACACAGCCTGCCTAGCGGCAGGCACCAGGCTCCTTTGTTCTCGGGCCTGATAGCAGAGGCTGCAGGGCCAGCAGGTAACGGAGGGCCCGTCCTCACCGGATGTTGGCACTATGGTTCCCACGGGAATGGCTCCTGATCAAGAGGCCGACAGGCTGGAGGGCACCTGAGTACTGGCTACAGCAACCTTGGGCAGGAAGGTGACCACCTGGCAACAGAACAGACGTGAGCAGAGGGCAGGTGGAGGGACAGGAACTGAGAGCCAGGCCAGATAAGGAGGGCTTTCATCTCTGCAGGGCTAGGTGAGCAGACAGTCTTCGCCCTCTTATCTTTTCAGGCTGATGAAGTACCAAGGAACCAGGAGCAGGCTCCTCCAGCTTTTGATTTGGAGTGAAGGGAGAACATCCAGACTGAGGTCAAGATGCCTCTCTCTGGGTCCATCATTCTTTGCCGGTTTGTTTCTAGGAGGGAGATTAATGTAGAAGCAAAACCTTGGACTTTGGCATCAGAGGGAGCTAAGTCTAAATCCTAGCCCAGTCATTTACCAGCTGGGGGACTTATGATAAGAAGCTGAACCTTTCCGAGTCCAAGTATCCATGGGAATGAAGGTGGGACAATGATCATACTGCCCTCACAGGGCTATGATGATGCTCTGGCCACAGGGCTGGGAGCACTGCAAATATCTAATAAACACAGGTGCCATATAATAATTAACACTCATGCCCCAGAACCAATCTGGACACACGGTCAGTTTTGGGATAATTAAAATAGAAGAATGTATGCGAATTGAATTGGGGCTGGAACCAACTCCAGATTCTTTTTAAAAAATGATAAATATGTGTTCCTGGGTTTGTGGTTTGGGGATGGTGGTGAAAAAGACAAAACTAGGAGAAGAGGGCTTTGGGGAAATAAGTGATGGGGGATGAGTGCTTTGGGGGCTTCAGTTAAAAAGTAGTGTGGAGGCAGCGAGTCTAGCAAGGAGGGCAAGAAGTGCTGGTGACAGGGCTGGCTTTGTATAGCATGGTATATTATATGACAGGTAGTCATTTATAGGAAGAGAAGTAAAAACTTGAGGAGGGGCAGTGTGGTTGGGGCAGGAAGGGGGAATAGGGACTGAGGATGTCATTTTGGACTGGCTAGGTTTGGGAGGCCTGTCAACATTCAGATGGGCTCATGGAGCTGACAGCTGACAACACCACTCCCATCTCCTTCGCTGACCTCCAGTGCCACCTGGGCAGCCTCAGATCTGATCTCTGTCACTTGCAGGCACCACCTCAGGACATTTGCACTGGCTGTTCCCTCTGTCTGGATCTCTTCTTTCAGCTCCTATAGAGCTGCCTCTCAGAATTTAGGTCTCCACTTAAATATCACCTTTCTGACCACTTTGTTCTCCTCCCTCCTCCTCCACACCATCACTGTCTCTCCCATTGCACTATTTTATTTTCCTTATACATAGCACTAGTTGAGATTATATTACATAGTCATTTGTCTATTCATGCATTGTCTGTCTCCCTTTCGAAAACGTTAGCTTCCTGAGAGCAAGGGCTTGTCTTATTTTCTACTGAATCTGCAGTATAAGGACCACTGACCTGCATGAAGTAGCAATTTACTGAATCAACCAGTAAGAAGGGCAAATATATGGGATTCCTATTGCCGCTTCCTCCTCCCAAGCCTATGGCAGACATTGCTCATCAACTATGGGCTGTTTCCTCAGTGCGATGCTGCAGATGGCCCGTGTCCTCGTCAATCTCTGAGAGTTGGCATAGGAAGTTCCACCAACCTGTCGTCCCTGTAGTAGACAAAGGTCCTCTGCTGGCTACCATGTGATCATGTGTGAGTCTTTTAAAACTCCTTGGGGGCCTTCCCTGGTGGTCCAATGGCTAAGACCCCGAGCCCCCAATGCAGGGGCCAGGGTTCAATCCCTGATCAGGGAATTAGATCCCACATGCTGCAACAAACGTTCACATGCAGATCCTGAGTGCCGCAACTAAGACCCAGTGCAGCCAAATAAATAAACTTTTTAAAAATGTAAATAAAGCTCCACGGGCTTCAGTTTCCTCATCTGATATCTCATCAGAGAGGTAGGGGAGACTCTCCACTCTTCCTTTATGAGCAGGGCTTCCTGTCAAGAACTGTGGTCATCTGCAGACATGCATTGAGTCACAATCACTGCCGCACTTTTCTCTCTCTCTGCTTTCTCCGTTTTCTCACCAGCCCCAGAAGGCAAGCCTAGAAATAACCTTTGACACCTGACCCAACAACACCCTCATGTTTGGATGAGGAAACTGATCTCAGAGAAGAAAAGTCAATGGAGCCAGAAATCTAACAAAGCTTAGTTGTCCACACGCAATGCTCTGGCAACAGCCATTCCTCTCCTCTGATCCCCGCAGGGCCGGGCACTGGCTGCCGTCAGCACCTCCTCTCCGGGATGGGAGCCGGGGCCGCAGCTTCCTTTATTCTCGGGCTCATTCCCAAGCCCCAGGAGGCGGCAGCCTGGCTTCCATCCAGGCCCTGGGCAGTTGGCGGAGGAAAAGGATGCCCTGTGGATTCCTGGCTCCTTCCCCCACTTCCGAGCTGCCCATTCAAGGAGGCGAGAAAGGTACAGGCCTCTTCCTCCACAGTTGCTTTCGGAAATTGGAAATTGCCTCGGGGTGCTTGGACCAGGGTGAAGTTCTCAGCTATTCCAAAGCCAATTAACGCCCTGTTGGCAGCTTCTGGCCTTCATCTTCTTCCGATCCAACCTGGATCATCCCCTCCGCTTTCTTGAAGCTGTTCTATGGCCCCTATCTTCTCTGACAGGAGCTCAGTTCTGGCTTCCCTTGAGGAAGGGTGGAGGAGGAAATAGAGGAGTATTGACTAAATCTCTCTGTGATCTTAAGTGGAGGTGCTTTAAACATCTCCCAGAGAGGGGGATGCCTCAGTTGCCGCTGAGCCTGCCTGCGCAGAGCTCCTGTTTGCAAACTGTCTTTTCTTGTGGAGACACTGCACTTCCTTTTTCTAGGAGCTATTTGGGGAAACACTAATGTTTGCAGGAACAGAGAGCCAGCTCCCTGCTCAGGAGGACAGCGAGGACCCAGAGGGATCCAAAAGTGCTAATTAAAGACCAATACCTATAGCCGTTTGGGGAAAGTTAAAAAATGGAAAAGACTGGGGCTTTCATGTTTAATTAGGAAGGAAGAAATATCAGGGACTAAGGATGACTTTTTTTTTTGGCTGCACCTTACGGCTTGCAGGATCTTAGTTCTCAGACCAGAGATGGAAACCCACACCCCCTGCAGTGGAAGTGCAGAGTCCTAACCACTGGACTGCCAGGGAATTCCCTAAGGGTGACTTTTAGGGAGGCAGATTTTGACTTGATATTTATCATTTCAACCATTTATTGAATAGCTACTGCATGCCAGGTGTGAGGGAACAACTGTGATCAGGTCCCCTGACCTCAGGGAGGTCATGGTCAGAGGGGGAAGGCAGATGTCCAGGAAACACAGGACAAGCCCAGGACAGTAGGGGGCCCAGGCACAGACATGCACCCAGCCCACCTTGTCAAGAACACCATGAGAGTGAGGGAAGTTTTCCTAAGGAGGCAGGCATGGCACTGAGACAGGGCTAAGGCCTGGCAAATAAGAGAAGCTGGCCAGTAGAGGGTGACAGACAAGAAGGCTGAGCAGCAGGCGTTCCCAGCTTCCACACATCAGAATCACCCAGGCAGTTTTTAAAAATGAAGGCTGCCCATGTCTAGGGATCTCAGTGGGGGGCAGGGCCTGGCACTGATGTGTCTTAGAAGCTCCCAGAAAGGGGATTTAGGGGAGAATGGATCCATGTATGTACATGGCTGAGACCCTTCGCTATTCACCCGAAATTATTACAACACTGTTAATGGGCTGTACCCCAATACAAAATAAAAGTTCAATAAATAAATAAAAAGTTGAGCCTAATGTCAGAGGGAGGTCAGGAGGAACACCAGATCATAAAGTAGGTGTTGGGGGTGGTGACAGTCCAGGAGTCACTGGTGGGTCAGCAGTGCCACATTGCAGAGGACTGCAGCAGCCATGTGAAGGAGGTTGGAGTTCTCCTCAAGGAAGATAGGAAGTCCCCACAGGTTTTAAGGTTTCAGGGAGAGAAGTCGATCAGTTACATTTGCTTTACAGGATAATGCCTTTGCATCTTGCATTTCCCCTCCTCTTCCCTTTACCTCTACCTGATGTAAAAGGATCCCTAGGGAGGCCCACTCAGGACCACCAGGGTCAGTGGTCCCTCCCCGCCCAGGGGCTCTCCTTTCCTCTGCAGAGCTCAAGCCCTCGCCAGGCCCTGCCTGGAGTTTCTGGGTAGTGCAAGTCCTCTGTATCTGCCCCAGGTGGGGAGGGGTCACTGGAATCCCCAGCCCCTTCTCCCCGCTCGTCCCTGCTCCCCAGTATCTGTCCAAATACTGGCTCTGGTCAGTTTCATCCAGTTCCAGCCCAGCTGAAAATGGCCCCTGACCTGCCTGAGTCCTGTGGTCACTGGACAGGTGAGGCATTTGCTTCTCCTTGTTTGCCAAAGCTACCGCTCTGGGGTCCGATCCAATAGCTTCCTCCTGGGAATGTGTGTCATCAGGCCTGTCTGGGTCCCTGCTGCTACTCTTGGAGTCCCCACGGCACCTCTTGCTCCCAGCCGGAGGGAGAGCGGGTACAGCACCGAAAGAATGGGGCTTCAGAGTCCGTCAAACTTGGCTTACGAACCTGACTCCACCTCCCCTCAGCACTGTGACCTGAGCAAGTCGCTTCCTCTCTCTGAATCTCCACTTCCATATTCCTAAAATAACAACACCGACCTCCTAGGAGAAACATGTAAAAGCCTGAATGGAATACCTAGCCCACAATAAGTCATCGATAAATGGTAGGGTCATTTACTATTATTAGTCAATGCTAATTATTATTGCTAATGCTGGACGCTCTGCTAAATGAACAAAAGTTGTAGAATAAGGAGAAGACTGGACGCTCAGCTTGTAGAGTTACTTTGAATGCAGAACACAGGCAGTTTGAGAGACTTTTATCAGAGCTGGAGGCTACTCATGGGCCAAGGAAATGCTACCTACCTAATCGGCCCTTCAGACCTTTGGACTCCTGCTCCGTTCTTGATATTTACATCGCTACTTGCTGGCAGACCGACAGGGACCTTTCAAAAATGCATCAGGATGAAGCCTGGGACTGTTGTAACGTCACTGTCGTCTGGAATGGTGTGTGGACTGTGCGCACAAGAACACTGCCCAGGATTTGCGTTGCATTCAGAGCTCTGAGACTGATGCTCTCACTCAGCTGATATTAATGATAAAGAGGTACGTTGGTTTCTCACTTATTTTTATCCCACCCGCCTTGGGAATTTTATAGGAAGGGGAGTGATGGTAGGACAAGACTTGGCTATCTCTGTCTCCTGTCTTCCCAGGGACAGAGCATCATAAATGGCTGTGATTAGAGGCCAGAAGTTTGCTCTGGTCTGTCCAGATCTGCCTCCCGTTTTTCCCTGATTAAATGAGGTAAGGGGTCCAGTAGGTGGCCAAGTCTTGCCCTCCCATCAGCCTCCCTTTCCATAAAGTTCCCAAGGCACCGAGGATAAAAGTAAGTGAGAAACCAAGGTTCCTCTTTATTATTAACATTAGCTGAGTGAGTGTACGAGACATCCCAAAGCCGGTGTCTCTCTGAGCTGATGGAGCACCTCCTCAGCCTCACAGCTGAGCACTGGCCCAAATGTAGGCCCAAATCAGGGGCACTGGCCCAAATACAGAACCCTCCCAGGGACCCTGTACTTGTGCAGAAAAACAGGAGAGGAGAAGACACCAGCTCTCAAGATAGCCTGGCTGTCCATGGATTCAGGGGCACAGGTGAAGGAAGAGAGAGAAGGGCCACAGGAATGTGAGTGAGTTTTAATACATGAAACCTGGTCCCCATCTGAGCCTCGGAAACTAACCACGTAAATAGACATCCCTGGAAAAGGGCGGGGAGTGTCTCCACCTCCTACAAGGATACCCCAGAGAGACAGGCACGGCTCCTGCCTGCATGGAACCTCAGGTCTAGCAAGGCAAGCATTCACTGACCTGATTAAGTTGCTATAATGTAGTAAGTGCTGCAGCGCCACAAAGCACGCTCGGCAGGCCAGACCAGGCTCTGCTCAGGAAATGCTCTGGACACTGGAACATAAGGACTGACTTACAGATTGGGTGAGGCATGGTAGGGAGAGGGGGCGGGGCAGAAAGAACCGCACTGCTGGGCAGTAACAAATGAGAACTCTTCCCTGATGTTTTCTCATGAAATCCAGTCCCTGGGGAGTATTCTGAATGGCCCCTAAATGCTGCAACCCCCAGGCTTGCCTTTGGGAGTCTTATGCTACCTTGCGTCCTCGGGGGACACCAGCTATGCCAGCGGTTCTTTCCCACACTCAGACTCCATCTCCACGGGCTCCTGGACATCTCCACTGGGGTGTCCTTCAGGCATCTCAACTCCAACATGTCCAAAATTAGACTCATCTCCCTTCCACCCTCAACCCCCTACTCCTCCTCTGGGTTCTGCTCCAGGAAGGACAGTGCCGTCCACCAGGTGCCCACACAGGACACCTGTGCGGCTGCACAGACTTCTCTTCTTCCTTTTTTCCTTCACCCCATTCGTTATCAACTGTGACAGGTCTTAGCTCCTTAACATTCCTCTTCCTGCTCTGCAGTCATTCATGTCCTCCCATCCATCTTAACTCCTGCCTTGATGTAAGTTAGTCCTTCCTCTCTGGCCTGTTTGATTGTGATTCCCTTCTAACTGGTCCACAAACTCTTCACCACTATGTTATCCTGTTAAATTACTGTTTCTGATCAAGTGAGGTACCCCCACTATCCCCCACCCATGGTATAGAGATTAAGGTTGTGGGCTCTGCAGCCAAGAAGTTTGGATTTAGGTCCTGTCACTCACCATCACGGTGGCCTTGAGCAAGCCATTTAACCTCTCTAAGCCTAGAAGGTGAAGATGATAACAGCATCTAGACGGTACATGGCTGCTGTTTCTGTCCACCCCCAATACACCACCTGGGCTTCCCAGGTGGCTCAGTGGTAAAGAACTTACCTGCCAGTGCAGGAGACATAAGAGACGCGGGTTCAGTCCCTGGGTCAGGAAGATCCCCTGGAGGAGGGCATAGCGATCCACTCATTTTCTTGCCTGTAAAATTCCATGGACAGAGGAGCCTGGCAGGCTACATACAGTCCATGGGGTTGCAAAGAATAGGACATGACTGAACACACACTCACGCAATACATTTCCCTTCTTCTCACCCTTCCTTTGGGTGACCTGCCCTTCCTCAACTCCACAGGGCAAGGCTGCCAATCACAGAACCTGATTCCCCCATCCCAGAGATGGGCATCGGCCCAGGTCAGGTCAGTCAGATCCTTGTTCTGGGCAATGGAGGCCTGAGAGGTTGTGGGGGCAGAAGGTAGCTGATGCTGAGCCCGTGGAGCCGCGCCCTCTAGAGTCCACATACAGCCACTGCAGGCCCTGGTTCCATCCCAGCCCACCCTAAAGCGAGGCTGTCCATGGTTTCCTTCAGCTCGGTGAACTGTCACTCCGGTTCTCTCTCTCTTTCCACCCCCGCATTTCCTCTCTCCTGTTTTTTTTTTCTTTCTTTCTTGAGTTAGGACCTGTTTCTGACTCTAGGGCCTAAAATCTACAGATAGCACTGTTGCCAGGATGAAATGGGGCTGTGCTGTTAAGCTCAGTTCTGAGAACGTTAGCTGTTGGGAAGTTGGCCCCACCCCAGTCATCCTGGAATCAAAGCCTGCTAGGAGGTGAGATTCAGTGGAGACCACTCAGTGGACAGAGCCATCAAACAGATGGCCAGCCATGGGAAGGCAGGGGACGTGTCGGGTTTGCTGACCACTGAGCCCCACCCTCCACCAGGCCTGCCCGGTGTCTGGTATTGAGCAGGCCCTCAGTTAACATCCACTCACTGCTGACTGATGTCCAGAACATGCAGGTATAACAACTTGATGTGCTTGCAGAGGGGATGTCCTTGTAAAACTTGGCCGGGCCTCAGCTCCTTGGCTGTGGTTATTAGAGGCTCCCACAGTCCTCCAGCTCTGAATCTCTCTTCCTAGGAATTCCTCAAGCTTCAGTGCTATGCTCTGGATGTCCATTAATTCTGTCTTTTCAGGACCACCTCCACCCCCTCACTTTGGGGCGCTGTCTCTGCCCAGTGCAACCATAGGATTCTAGTGGGCTTTCCAGAGCACCGCCCCCCGCCCACCATGGGCCCAGGGGTAGTTGAGGGACTATGGGAAGCCCATGGAACTGCCTTATTTTCCCAGAGCAGAAATGCTAAGAATTAGGTCTTGCTGGTCACCCTCCTCCCCAAACATGGAAACAGTCTGTCCACACAGCAGAAACTGAGACAGACAAAAATGAGGAAGGAGAAAAAGAGACTTGACCTATCATTTGAGTTCCTCTATCCAGTCAGCTTCCGGGATCAACCCCTCTAGGTGCAGGATTGACTCATTTCTTCATTCAGGAAACTTGTACTAAGCTCCTAGTGCATAAAGGGGGATGCAGAACTAAATGAGATCCTGTCACTGTCCTTGGGGGAATAATTCTGTTGTGATAGGCATGTGTGTGTGTGTGTGTGTGTGTGTGTGTGTGTGTGTGTGTCTATAGTCATCATGGATCATGGAGGCACCATTGCAAGAGGGCACACTATTATCTGGGCCTAGGTGGGGATGGGGCAGCTCAACAAAGACTTCATGGAGGTGGTAACCCCAGAGGCGTCTGGAAACGCCTCTGGTAGGAGTCATCCTCAGTGGGTCTATTCTTTAAAGTAAGAGACTCAGCTGCTGAGGCGGCTCAGCTGGAAATCCCACGTGGACTTATTTCTAAGGATAAGCCTTTGTCACATGAGCATGCTGCTAAGCTGTGCCTGGGAGGTGGCCCAGTGCTGGAAGAGAACCCCTGAATGCCGGTGCCCTGAGCTGTCTCCCACCACAGGTCTCCCATTGTGTCCTGTCATTTCCTCCGGAAGCTTTAACGCTGGAAGGCCACCCTGACCTACCTCTTCAGGTTGATCAGATGGCCCAATTATCCATCTAGGATCCCAGACTGTCTGGAAGTGAATGGACAGGAGTGAGGGGGCTGTCTAGTAAAGAAAGCACTAGGGGGAGTCCAGCCATCCACAAGCTGTTAGCTGGAGCTGGCTGCCCACAAAGGATGTCTTTGTAATTCCAGGAGGTGGTGTCACAAGAGCTTGGCCACAACTCACGAAGCACGTCCAGGAACCGTTTTTGTGAACGGGCTGGCAGGGAGCGCTGTCTGGTGGCCTGGAACAGATTCCGATCTTGAGGAGCTTGGGAGGGGGAGGGCCCGCCAGGCTGCCTGGCACCACCTGCCCCTGAGCTGGCTGTCCCATGGGCAGTGCCCGGGAAGCAAGGCCAGGCCTACTCAGTGAGCACACCAGACCTTCTCAGGGGAAGGGGCTGTGGTCAGCTCTCTGAAAGTTTCTGAGGGCCTGTACCTCCATCTTCAATCTTGTTTTTGCAGCAACAGTGGCAGCTCTGACCCCAGGATTCACAGCCCCCAGGCTCTCAAAGTCCTCAATCATCTCTGCATCAATCCCAGCAGAGTATCAAAAATCAGAACACTTTGGATAGGGAATTGATCTGAATTGTTGCTCTTATAGCTAGGGTGACCATGTAATTTATCTTTCCAAGCTAAGCACTTTGAAGAGTCAAAGAAGATGCTATTAATACTTTTGCTGGGACAACTGGCATGAACTAGGATCATGCCAGGCAAACCCAGAAGATCGAGCTCCCTGTTTATTCCCTCAAACACAAGGTCGAGACAAAAAGATGGCGCCTTGAAGCAGATTGCTGGTGGAGATGGCCAACAGACACGTCCAAGTTCCCAGCACACTCCACGTCTCTCACTCCATGTTTCTTAACAGGATGTTCATCCTGAATTAATAACGGCACAGCTTGCCTTAGCGACCTCCATCCAGGCTTTGCTGAGGACTTAACAGCCAAGAACGTGGTCTAGAGGCATTCCCTGTGTAACTGCTCTGTTGTTTTTATCACAAAGGCTATTCAGCCCAGAATAGGAAGGTAGGCTCGTACATGTGAAATCTGGCTCCACCAAATGTGGGGGAGGGCACAGGCACATAGCTGGCACGTGCAGGAATTGAAGAGCACAACGCCCTCAGCCCGGGAGCTCCACTCCCACACGTGCACCCACCCTTGTGAAACTCTCCCATGCCTGCACAAGGTAACCCACATGGAAATGCCTGTGGTAGCATTGTCTATAATAGCGGAAAACTGAGAGCAACCTAAGGGGCCATCAACAGAATCATGACTTTTAAAAGGTGACCATAAAAACAATAGAAAGGATGGGCAGAGGATCTGAGTAGACATTTTTCCAAAGAAGACATACAGATGGCCACAGGCACATGAAAAGGCTCACAGCCATTTGCAACAACGTGGACGGACTTGGAGGGTAATATGCTAACTAAAATAAGACAGAGAAAGACAAATGCTGTGTGATCTTGCCAACATGTGGAATCTAAAAAATAAAACAAAGTAATGAATATAACAAAAAAGAAACAGAGGGGTACATTAGAAGTAAGGGATTAAGAAGTATAAACCGATGTATAAAAGAAGCTACAAAGATATATTGTACAGCACAGAGGATATAGCCAGTATTTTGTAATAATGATAAATGCTGTATAACCTTTAAAAATTGTGAATCACTATGTTGTACACCTGAAACATATATAATATATACCCCAATAAAAAAATGTTTAATGCACTATCTACAGGGTGCATTAAAGTGAAGCTCAATAAAATGAAATATACCTGTACCTTTAAAGAAAGAAAAGTTTCAACATCACTAATCACTGTGCAAATGCAAATCAACATCATAATGATAAACCACTTCACACCTGTTAGAATGGCAATTACGAAAAAAAAAACCCAAGAGATAAAAATGCTGGTGTGGAGAAAAATGTAAATTAGTGCAGCCACTGTGGAAAACAGTATGATGATGATACTTCAAAAAACTAAGACTAGAACTATATAGAGAACTACCATGCTGCTGCTGCTGCTAAGTCACTTCAGTCGTGTCCGACTCTGTGCGACCCCATAGACGGCAGCCCACTAGGCTCCCCCATCCCTGGGATTCTCCAGGCAAGAACACTGGAGTGGGTTGCCATTTCCTTCTCCAATGCATGAAAGTGAAAAGTGAAAGGGAAGACGCTCAGTCTATCTGACTCTTAGCGACCCCATGGACTGCAGCCTACCAGGCTCCTCTGACCATGGGATTTTCCAGGCAGGAGTACTGGAGTGGGATGCCATTGCCTTCTCCGAGAACTACCATATGACCCAGCAAATCATGTCATTCTGGGTATTTATCCAAAAGAAATGAAATAAAAAAACTCAAAAACATATCTGTATCCCCATGTTCGTGGCAACATTATTTTCAATACCCAAGACATGAAAACAAGCTAAGTGTCCACCGACAGACAGATGGATAAAGACAATGTGGCAAATATACACAATGGTGTGGTATTCAGCCACAGGAAGAAGGAGATTCTCCCATTTGCGTCAACATGGTTAGACCTTAAGGACATTATACTAAGTGAATTGTCAGACAGGAAAAGACAAATACTGTGTGACCTCGCTCATATGGAGAATCTTATTTTTTTTTTTAAAGCAGAATCCATAGATACAGAAAACAGACTGTGGTTGCCAGAGGAAGGAGGTGACGGGTGGGCAAAGTGGGTGAAGGTGGTCAAAAGAGACAAACTCCAAGTTATAAGGTAGGTCCTGGAGATGGAACATACAGTATGATGATGATAGCTAACCAGACTGAATTACACATTTGAAAGCTGCCGTAAGAGTAGGTGTTAAAGGTTTTCATCAGGTGTTCCTGGCTGGTCCCATGGTTAAGAATCTGCCTGCCAGTGCAGGGGATATGGGTTCAATCTCTGATCCGGGAAGATCTCACATGCCTCTGAGCAACTAAGCCCGAGCACCGCAGCTACTGGGCCCGCGTGCCCTCAAGCTTGTGCTCCACAACGAGAGAAGCCACTGCAATGAGACGCCCGCGCATTGCAGTCAGACAGCAGCCCCTGCTCGCTGCAGCTAGAAAAAACCCAAGTGCCACAACAAAGACCCAGCACAGCCAAAAAGTTAATTAATTAATTTTTTTAAATTTTCATAAGAAGAACATCCATAACTGTGTGGTGATGGATGTTACTTGGACTTATTGTGGTGAGCATTTCACAATACAGACATACATCAAATCATTGTCATACACCTCCAACTAATACAATGTTATATGTCAATTATATCTCAAATTTCAAAATACATAAGTAAAAATTTTTAGGACTTCCCTGGTGGTACAGTGGATAGGAGGCTGCTTGTCAGTGAAGGGAACAGGGCTTTGATCCCCAGTCTGGGAAGATTCCACGTGCGGCAAAGCAACAAAGCCCGTGCACCAGAACTCCTGAGCCTGTGCCCTGCAACGACAGAAACCACCGCAACGAGAAGCCCAGCACCGCAATGAAGACAAGCCCTTGCTCCCCACAACTAGAGAAAGTCCAGGCACAGCAACGAAGACTCAGCGCAACTAAAAAAACAAAAATTTAAGTGATGATAAAAGATAATTTAGAGATACATGTAATCAACATGGATAAATGTCAAGAACTATTTTGAGAAGAAAACAATAGCAAGAGGTTTTCATTGCTATGACACTGTAAATGGTTCAAAACATGCAGTAGAATACCATGTATTGTTTATGAATTTTTGCATGTATGGTAAAGTTATACAAAGATGCACGAAAACGATAAACACCAAATTCAGGAGAATGGCTGTAGAGGAGAGAGTTAAGGAGTTCAGCTGGGGACTACAGAGGCTTCAACTATGTCTATGATATTTTATTTCTTAAGCTGGATAGTGACTAAGGCAGACTCATTCTATGCTTTTGCCTGAGACAGGTCTGCATTCTAATTCAGTCCAAGACTTAACTTTGGGTGTCTTAGACAAACCACTTAACCCGGTGCACCCGTTTCTTTCTCACTCATGGTACCCACGTCACAGAGTGGTGGTGAAAAGCCTTCCATAATGTTTTTGGGTTTTTTAAAGATTTTTTTGACATGGACCATTTTCAAAGTCTTTATTGAATTTGTTATAATATTGTTTCTGTTTTATGCTTTGGTGTTTTGGCCGCAAGGCATGTAGGATCTTAGCTTCCCAACCAGGGATTGAACCCACACCCTGTGTATTGAAAGGCAAAGTCTTAACCACTGGGCCACCAGGGAAGTTCCCTTCCATAATGCTTTGCAAGGATTTACTGTGTTGCCTGGGCTTCCCAGGTGATGCTAGTGGTAAAGAACCTATCTGCCAGTGCAGGAGACAGAAGAGACTCAGGTTGATCCCTGGGTCGGGAAGATCCCCTGAAGGAAGGCATGCCAATCCACCCCAGTGTTCTTGCTGGGATAATCCCATGCACAGAGGAACCTGGCAGGAGTCCATAACATCGCAAAGCGTCAGACACAATTGAAGCGACTTAGCCTGCACACATGAATGTATGCACGCACTGTGTTCCCTATGTGAAGGTGCCATCTTGGTTCCTTCTATAACAAGTCTGGTGGCAGATGCTCCAGAAATGGCAACTGCAATGTGTGGGTGCCCACGACTGTGCCCGGGCCTGGAGTGCAGCAGTGTCTGTGTGATGTGGCCATTTGCAAAGACACCTGCCCGCAGCCTGGTGTTCTCTGGCCAGGTGCAGTGCCCAAGAAATCTCTCCTCATCTCCTCTATCCCTCCCTCCTTCCTGTTCCTCCTCCTGATCATTTCTAGCACTACAGAGGTAGATGCCACAGGCCCAGCTCTCAAGAGGCAACACTGGGATTCTAATCCAGGTGTCTTGAAGATGAAACTCTTCCCAGTGAAATCAGGGACCTGCACCCTTACTCATCTTAGAAACACCTGAGGATCTTTAAAAACCACCCAAGCCTGGACACCACCCTTGGCTCTCCAGATACCACGACCATGTGGCTCCCTGGGTAAATGATGCCCGGCCAGCATTGATTTGATACTCTCCAGTTCATGTGTGCTGTGCCCTTCCCTCACCCTCCACCCTAGTCGAGCATCATCCTCAAGAAGCTGTAACTCCTTGCCAGCCCAGATCCCCTGGTCTGTGAACTTTCTCGACAGAGTTTACACCTTGCATCTCTATGCTCCCAACATGCAGCAGCATCTCCAGCAGGGTTTTGGAGGAGTGATCAGAACTCTGCAAAGGGGAAGAAGGGGCCGAGACAAGGAAGTTGCCAAGAGGCAGACAGACTCGGCCTGCCCAGCATCTGAAGAGGAAGACAGGGCTGCCCATCAAGTTCTGTGCTCCTCTCTGGAGGAAGAGTTCCAGAAGAAGCAGAGGCTGACCCTTCCTAAACGGGTACTGCCTGTGTTCAGATTCTATTTATCTTGCCACCACCAACAAAGTGGGGATTTCCTTCTCACATTTCTTGTTTCCAGAGATAGAAAATTCTGGCACAGGAAGGCAGCAGGAGATGACCCACTACAGCCCCCAGTCAGCCTCATACAGAAATCTTCTCAGAACCAGCTCTGCACGGTCTCAGCAGGACCTCACCCCTTGTGGAGCAGACAACCCTAACGGCTTTGATTACTAGAAAGTGTCTCCCTTCCTGTGTCAAAGTTCAAGCTCTGCCATTCCTATCATTTGGTCCTGGGCCCACCCTCTGTGATGACATCTTTCTACACACAGGCCACAGGGAGGCGTTTGGGTTTTATTTCAAGTGAAATGAGGAACAAGTGAAGCCTTCTTAAACAAAGGCCTAGCAATGTGATCTGGTTTATGATTTTAGAAGAACTTTCTGGCATTATATGGAGTCTGGATTGTAGGGGAGGAAGAGCAGAACCCAGGCAATGTGCCAGGAGGCTGTGGGGATAAGTCAAGTTGGAGGTGATGGTGGCTCGGGCAATGGTCTGGCTGTGGGGATGCGTTTGGGATGTGTTTTGGGTTCGGAATCAGCAAGATTTGCTGATGGATGAGGTGTGGGTGTCAAGTATTAGGCTGATAGGAGAGAATTTTTATCTTTATGTGCCATCTTGCCTTAGATACCTTTTTTTTAGCTAACAGAATCAAGGCATCTGTTGAGTCATTTTTGCCTGAGAAGAGAAAGAGAAGGGAGGGTTGGGAAGAAAGCTGTGGTCTGACTTTCCTCTGCCCCTGCCCTTGGAGGGCTCAGATCTGGTTGGCTGACTTCAACTCCCTCCCCAGTGTGACCCCAGCCTCAACCCACACAGCCTCAGCTCCTGCAAAGCCTCGCTCTCTGCATGACAGAAAAATGACCAGCAGTAATAGAGGCCAAGCCTGATCGGCTTCTGAGGACAAACTTCTACGCTTTGCAGCTCCAGGGTTAGTGTCTCCTCAAGTCAGAGTTTATGAAGTTCGGAGAGAATCCACTAGAGGGCACTGCAGCACTGCCCAGAATAGACCATTCCAGGACTGCTTTTTCACCTATTGAATTACAGAAGCACCTACAGAATTGAGCAACCTTGTAGCCAGAGCCCTAGGTTAGATGCTGAGATACAAATATTGCAATATTATATCTGTATATAAAAATATGCACAGATGCTGTCTCCAGTCAAGTTGGGAGAGCAGGGTGGGGCTCAGTGTCCTCAGAGGTAGATAAGGCACCAGGATTGTTCCCAGGAAGGGTCAGCCTGTGACTTTTTCCTGCTTATGAGGACTTCACTATAGGACACATGCATACATACCACACATAAAGAGCACACACACACACATACAAACAATACACGTATGCACAAACCACATACACATACGCCCTGCTCAGGGTGTCTGTGAGACTGCAGGCTATGGAGGAGGTGGGCTGGAAACACTGAGAAGAGTGTGGAGCAGAGCAGTGCCGGGTTTACAGCTTGAGAGAACAATCCCCTAGCCCCCAAAGAATCCGCACATCATTAGAAGCACTGTAAACAAACCTATTAAAACACACACATGTTAACCACATATGATCCAAGGGTTACATGAACTCATAGNCACACACACACATACAAACAATACACGTATGCACAAACCACATACACATACGCCCTGCTCAGGGTGTCTGTGAGACTGCAGGCTATGGAGGAGGTGGGCTGGAAACACTGAGAAGAGTGTGGAGCAGAGCAGTGCCGGGTTTACAGCTTGAGAGAACAATCCCCTAGCCCCCAAAGAATCCGCACATCATTAGAAGCACTGTAAACAAACCTATTAAAACACACACATGTTAACCACATATGATCCAAGGGTTACATGAACTCATAGACACCCACTAACACATTAGCATAGATTTACTGAGCACTGGGGTAGGGGTGGGCCTTTTGTCAGAGGGTCACAGGGGAGAATGCTAGCCAGCCCTTAAGGGGCTGACTGTGTGCAGACACCATTTGGGGGGCTGTGTGTTTTCTTTCTCTTAATGCTCACAGCACCATGGTGGGCTCTGACATTATCCCCAGTTTATAGAGGGGGAACATCAGGCCCAGAGAAGTGATGTGGTTTGCCCAGGATCCCAGAGCTAGGTGGGCAGAGTGGCTGTGATCCTAATTCTGCCCTAAAGCAAGCCAGAACTAGTTGGGAGTCACGTGCATACAGTGATCCAAAACAACACACAATGGGCCAAAAAAGAGCAACTTCATTTTCTTTCTTGTTCTTTCTAAGAACTTAACGTTTAGCTTGCAGATCCTCACCTGAGAAGGAAGTGGAAACCCCTTTTGGTGCCCACCCCCCACACTAGTATCTGCAAGTGGCCCTGTGTTACCCAACAACATAAGCAGCTCTGTCACCTGAGCCATATGACCCAGCTGACACTGTGGTGCTGAAGTCCTCAGTGGTGCAAAAGGGGGCCTTGTGGGGTTGGGGACAAGCTCTAGGAAACCTCACAATGAGACCCCTGGGTTCACTAGCAAGGCTATGCTCTCTGCAGCAGAGAACTATGCATCCACCAATAAAACAAAACAAAACATGCATGGGGCCAAGCAGCCAGAACTGTCCCCTGTGAGCTGGGTCTTGTCAGGCCCTCCGAGCTGTAAGATCTGGCAGGCCCAGCATCGGTTCACTGTAAGCTGGAGATGGCTCAGCCAGGGCTGAGCAAGGGCAGGACCAGAAGCCACAGGCCTGCTGCACAGCCCCCACCACTGTGACCCCAGTGAACTGCCCTCAGCTCACGCCCAGGTGGGACTCCTGGCCGGCCAGCCAGGGGAGGAAGAAAAAGCCTGAGCTTGGGTTACAGATGGGCCAGCTTCCTATACACGTGTAAACTGAATGTGATGTTAGCCACACTACAGCCTCCTCTAGGGTGGCCTTGAAAAACAGGGATGCAGCCCTCCAATAAACAGGTAGTGTTTCAGATGGCACATCTCATCATCCCCTTTGTGTGGAAAGAGAAGTGTCCTGAAGTTAGAATATGTACAATGCATAGGCGGTGATTGATGGCTTGGCTGACTGGTCAGGGGCCTGGAAGGAAGAAGATTGGAAGGTAAGGGCTGGGCAGAGGATGTGAGTAGACATATGAAAATGGGCCCAAGTGTGCAGATCGCGGTATGACAGGTAACATCCACCAGAGAGCATCTAGTGAAGAGGCGCAGAATAACCAAGTAGGTGAAATGACCCAATCAACAGATATCAGCCAGCCTCCTTCGGCTAGCTTCTGCCAGTGGTGCCCTGGAACCAGAGAACCTTGTTGTTCGCAGCAAAGCACACTGCGAGCAGGCAAAGGTGCAGCTCTCGACCTTCACCTCAGGTGGGCCTCAGCACTGCCCAACAGGCAGACTACAGTCCTCCAATCCAGTGGCCTTCAACCTGGCTGCACAACAGCAGCTCCTGGGCAGCTTCTCAAAGACGCCCGGCCCTGCTTACCCCAGACTAAATGTGGGGCCCTTGGGAGCGCAGAGGCTCCAGGTGATACTGATGCAGATGGCAGAAAAGGACTCCGCCTCGCATCACTGAGGGGAAGAGCCGATGATGCCGTCTCGCCTGGATACCCCCTTGCTGCACAGAGGAGGGGCCAATGTGACTGAAGTGTGGGGTAAGCAAGTTGGTGTGACACTTGTCTTTCTCATCCCTTGTCTTTATCCGTGAAGCATCAGAGCAGTGATACCAGCGGAAATGGAGGCACTGAGGGCCCCTGCTTCCCTGCCCAGGACACACAGAGGTTCACAGATCAAGCCACAGTCGTCCCGGGGTGTGGCCTCAGGCTCTTAACTGCCATAACAGAAGCCACTTGTTTTAAAAGGACCAGGCCATCCNGCAGTGATACCAGCGGAAATGGAGGCACTGAGGGCCCCTGCTTCCCTGCCCAGGACACACAGAGGTTCACAGATCAAGCCACAGTCGTCCCGGGGTGTGGCCTCAGGCTCTTAACTGCCATAACAGAAGCCACTTGTTTTAAAAGGACCAGGCCATCCTGTACACCTTTACCTTACACAGTAATGTATGTCATTTACTTCTTATTAAAACTGGGAAAAAAAAAAAACAATAAAGGGCCCTGGGATAGAGGCTACTTTCTGCCTCTCTAACCATGAACCATGGGACCTTACCTTAAGTCTGATCCTCTATTTCTTCATCTATAAAATGAAGATAAATATTTATTTCTCAAGATTGTTTTGAAGTTTGAATAAAAACCATATATATATATTGATATTTTGACAATATTAAAACACAAATACAATACAGTGTGTTCTTTTTAAAAACTTAAATTTTACTTATTTAAAAAACAAAACAAAACAAGAAATGGACATATATGGGCAAAATTCAAAAAATAAATGACCCTCCCTCCCATGCCCCTGGTAACCATTTCTACTTCTGGGAGGCAACTACTGTTTGCAGTTCCTCAGGTGGTAACCAATGTATTCCTAACAGGAGTTCTGCCACACCAGACAATTTCCTGTACAGACCACAAGGCCTGCTGATTTTGCCAGATTCAGGCTTCTCTAATGTTATGGAGCACTGACTACATGCCAGCTCTTTCACACCAACTCTCTTGTAATTATCAAAACCAAAACAACAAGAAAACCTGTAAGGTAGCATTAAGACTCCTACTTTTCAGCTCCATAAATTGTGGTTAAGCAGTTTGGCTAAGATCAGCTCAAGAAAGTCATAATACCAGGGCCCCAGTCCAGGACGTGTAACTCGCACGCCCTAACCCCTGCTCCACGGCCACTCCAGAAATCCACCCATGTGCCTGCCATCCGCCATCCACAAGCACAATCACAGCCATTTAGCCCCTGTGGCTCCTTAGTCAGCTAGGTCTTCACTGCACATGGGTGTTTTCATGTCTTTTATTCTTTTCTGTAAATACAGGGCATGGTGCCCGTAAGCAAGCCCACATGCATGCCAAAAGTCTTTCCTTTCTAAGGAGACTACATTCCCTGAGGAAGGCAGCTGGTGAGGTACCTCCCGTGGGCCTTTGCACCCAAGCCAGCGCTGCCACAAGACCAAATGCCCCAGGGGTAGTGGCTGGGCAGCGGGGGTTTCTGCTCAGGGGGCTGGGACTAGGCCTCCTTCTGCATACATACACCCACCGCACAATCATTCTCATCTCGTTTTCCCTGGAATCCTCCCCTGCCCTGGAGGAGGTTGCCACATCCAGGTGGGGACACCAGAAGCCGTGGGTCCTGCATGCAGGACGTGATCCAAGCTCATCCAGTGTCTGGCTACCCTCAGCTCCATGCTGTGCCTGCAGGAGTGCCAGAGAGAAATCCTGGGACCTGTCTGCTCAGCAGCCCCTTGAGAGCAAGCGCTGGGCCTCCTGCGGTATCTGAGACTGAAAGACGGTCCTCAGGGATCCGACAGCTCCTGTGACACATCCCTGATCCACACGAGGAAAAGCAGGCTTGGAATAAGGATAAGGGTCTGGGACGGAATTTCTCATTTAAACAGATTTCTCATTAAATGGGTTTCTCGTTTCACAGATGGGGCCTGTTGAAAGTCAGCACCTCCCTTCTGAGAAGTTCAATAAGGTCCCCAAGGGTGTGGCTTGAATGACAAAGAGGGAAGAGACAGGAAGGATGGGCCTGGCAGGGGCTGGGAGAGGCCATGGAAGAGGGTGAAAGAAGAGAAAGAAGAAGGGGGTGGGAGTAGTCACCAGACACCTGGTGGGAGAGCATTGGACTAGAGAAAGAACAAGTGAGAGTATGGAGACTACAGCCGACTTCCCAGTGGGTCACCTCTTCTTGGCAGGTCATCAATCACTCCATCAGGCAGCATTCCGTAGCCCATCCCTCCCATTCGCTTTCAAGGAAGGTTAGATTTTCACCAGACTGGTCAACTTTCCACCCTACTCCATATTCTTAACTGACAAGCAAAGAGTACTTTAGGATTTTGGAATTATCTACCTGAGTGGAATTCTCAATCTACCCCCACCCCTGCCATATGAAAAATCTAAAAAGAGGTAAATTGCATTTTATGAGGTTTCCTAAACTATTTTGTTGGGGGTGGTTTTCTGCTTTTAAAAGTAGTGCATCCACATTGAATGTCTCCAAGTCCCAGTTCCCTTGCTGGTACAACAGGGTTATTAAGGACACAGACTCCAAAGGTTTGCCTCAAGGGTTAAAGGAGACAAAGTCTGTACAGTGCTGAGCACCGTGTTTGAGGGTGTTTGGTGCACAGTAAACATTGGTAAATGTTAGCTATTACTCTATAACAGCTGAATCACTTCCAAAACTGAGACCCAGTTTGCTAGCTTCCAGTCTGGTCCTTTTTTCTATCTTGACTTTAACGGCTGTTAATTTTTTCGCAAGGTAAATTTCACTTATTAAGGCATTTCTCCTAGGCTGTCTTGGAGAGAAAGCTCCCTTAGTAAGTAAAAAATGTGACTCAATTTATGAAACTTCTATTTTTGTCCCCCCATTTTTAGAACTATCTTCTTCTTCCATCAGCTGAGTTGGATCAGATAAAACCGTGAAATCTCTCCCCATGCAACATTGATAACTGTTGTACAAAGTGAGTAACTGTCTGTCTACTCAAGTATCTTAGGGCCAACTATCAACAAAAACAGATTAATATTTTGTAGAGAGCAATTTGCAAACTTAGAGAGCTGAACCAAAACATTTAACATCCAGTGATGAACGGCTTGTCAATAATGAGGTCCTTTGTATGCAATGCATAATTCAGAAAGGAAGTAGAGACTCATCTGCCTAATTTAGCAAACTTTAAAAGATAAAAAAGAATGAATCCTAAGGAATTAATCTGTGATGGAGGGGGAAAGAGCTGTTAAGATGTTCAGCAATGCATTATTTATAGAGGCCCCAATGATACATAATCTAAATCTCTCACAATATGAAAGTGGCCTAGTAAAATTTGTCTCATCCAAACATTCAGCATATCATGCAGTCTTTAAGAGGTGCAGCGTTAAAATGGTGGTTATGGCCATATGCTCTGGTCTTAGGTTGCCTGAGTTCAAATCCAGACTCCACCTGTTAGACAACCAATTTCTCTACATCTGTTTCCTTGCTTGTAAAATGGAGATTAAACTAGTATGTACCTCAGAGTGTTGTTGATTAAACATAAAGCCCTTAGAACAGTTGCTGGTAAACAGTAAATACTTAACACAGGCTAGCTAATAACATGCTGTGGCAGGGACTGCTGACATCGAATCCTTTTCATCACCTTCTAAGGCTGTTGGCTAGACTACAAAATGACCTAACTTTCATCAGTTAGGTATAGCTATGTGGCAAAATTCAGGCCGACAGAAGGAGAGAAAAATAATGTGTGCCTCTGCTAGGCATGGTCCATAGAGACCTCGCATGCACTCTCTCAGCTCTAACCCTACTGCTGGCTTGATGCAAACAAATGCTATGATCAGGAGCACCCATTTGCCTTCCTGTGAATTAGAAACATTTTAGTGTTAAGACAGTGTAATTTAGGGATTCATCAATTACAGCAGCAAACATTAACTACTGTACAAACAGATTTTCACATTACATGAAAAAGATATATAGAATATATAAAGGACATATCAGAGTCTGGGAGATGTCCCCCAATATTTGTTTTTCCTTTCCTAAAAAAATCTTTTGGCTGCACCACATGGCATGTGGGGATCTTGGTTCCCTGACCAGGGATCCAATCCCAGCCCTACAGTGGCAGTGTGGAGTCTTAAACACTGGACCACCAGGGAAGTCCTTCCACCTTCTTTTTTTTTTTTTTGATGAGGAAAACTTAAGCACAGTGAAGTGCAAAGATCTCAAGCGTATAAGACAAAAGGTTTCAACAAGGTTTTATTCCTATGCAACCAACACATTAATCAAAACACAGGCTATGTCCATCACCCCAGAAAATTCCCTGTGCTCAAACCCCACAGACAACCATCATTCCAATGTCTATCATCATAAATCAGTTTCGCCTGTTCTTGAACACCATGTGAATGGAATCATGCAGTATATACCCATTTGTGTCTGGTTTCTTTCACTCAACAAACATGTTTTTGAGCTTCATGCACACTGTTGCATATAACAATACTTCATTCTTTTATATTGTTAAACAATATCCCATTGTCTGATTATGGTATAATTTGTTTATTAGTTCTCCTGTTGATGGACATTTGGATTATTTCTAGGTTTTCACTATTGTGAATAAAGCTACCAGGAATATTCATGTACAAGTATTCTTATAGTGTGTTTTGCTTTCATTTCTCTCAGGTAAATGTCTAGAAGAGAAATTGCTGAGTGTATTCATGTTTTTATTGCTCCTGTAAACAAATTACCACAAATAGTGGCTTGCAACAACATAGATTCATTATTTTATAGTTCTGTGGTCAGAAGTCAGACACAGGTCTCGCTGGGCTAAAATTGTGGTCATCAAGGCTACATTTCTTCCTGGAGGCTCTAGGGGAAACTTAGTCAGCTCAGCTGCCATAAGGAAGTACCATAGGCTAGGTGGCTTAATCAACAGGAATTTAATTTTCTCGGGTTTGGCCCCTGGAAGGTTGAGACCAGAGTGTCAGCACAGTCAGGTTCTGGTGAAAGTTTTCTTCCTGGCTTATACATGGCCCCCTTCTTACGGTGTGCTCACAGTGGTAGGGGGCTGGAGACGGAGGGGTGCTCTTTTTTTGAAGGGCACTAATCCCATCACGAGGGCCTCATTCTTATGACCTCATCATGCTGGAGAAGACTCTTGAGAGTCCCTGGACTACAAGGAGATCAAACTGGTCAGCCCTAAAGAAAATCAACCCTGAATATTCATGGGAAGGACTGAGGATGAAGCTGAAGCTCCAATACTTTAGCCACCTGATGCGAACAGCCAGCTCATTGGAAAAGACCCTGATGCTGGGAAAGATTGAGGGCAGGAGGAGAAGGGGACGACAGAGGATGAGATGGTTGGATGGCATCACAGACTCAATGGACGTGAGCTTGAACAAACTTTGGGTGATAATAAAGGACAGGGAAGCCTGGTGTGCTGTAGCTCATGGAGTCACAAAGAGTCAGACAAGACTTAGCTACAGAACAACAACAAATATTAATGACTTCCAAAAGGCCTCATCTCTAAGTACCATCACACTGGGTTTAGGGCTTTTAACATATAGGGACCCATCAATTGCAGAGGGTGATAGTTCAGTCCATAGCAAGGGTGAGTCAGTTTCTGGACTTTTTTCAGCTTCTAGAAGCTGCCTGAATTCTCTGGCTTATGGCTCCCTGCCCTCGTGATTACACTGAGCCCACCTTGATAATCTGAGACAATTTCTTAATCACAAAATCCTTAATTTAATCACATCCTCAAGGTCCCTTTTGCCACATATTGTAATATAGTTACAAGTTCTGGGGATTGGGATGTGGACCTCTTTGTATGGGGTCAGGGAGTATTGTTCTGCCACCACACCGGGTTATAAGATGGTATATGTTTACCCTAACATAAGAAGCTGCAACACAGTTTTGCTAAATGGTTATCCCATTTCATTGATACATAGACACCAGCAATACATGGAAGTCCAACTGTTCCACATTCCTGCTAACCCTTGGAATTTCAGTCTTTTTAATTTTGTTCATCCTAAAGGGTGTAAAGCAATGTCTTACTGTGGCTTTAATATGTATTTCCCTGATGACTAAAAAGTCGAACATCTCTTGTGCTTATTGATCAGAGAATTTTGTTTTATGAAGTTTTTCTTTTCAAGCCTTTTATCTATCTTTAATAATGTTTGTCTTTTTATTATTGATTTATAAGAGTTTGTTTAGGGGGCCTTGAAATCTTAATTCCCTGACCAGGGACTGAACCCATGCCCCCTGCAGGGGAAGCATGGAGTTCACTAGACCTCCAGATAATTCCCTACAAGAGTTCTTTTTTGTATTCTGGATAAAAGTTCTTTGCTATATATATATGTACTGTGTGGAGGAGGGGTAAACTCCTCTCTACCTTTCTTGACCAGTTCTTTTGGCTGATCTAATAATTAAATTGACATGAGACACATTAGCAGGAGAAAAAAAATTGTACACACATAAGTTTTGTAGAAGAGGAACCCCCAAAGTGACCAAAGAAGGCTATTCATATGTCATTTTTAGACAAAGAAACAATTATTTGTGAAGATTTAACAAAGGCGCTTGGGCTTGGATGGTAGATGAATGAAGAGGTAAGTTTGTTTATCCAGCTTTCTTAGCCTTGAATTCCCTAGCTTGGGTGATAAGAATGATTTCTATCCTGGTATAGGGAGGATAACTTCACACGGAGGATTTAGTTCTTGCTTCAGGGGGAAGGTGGTGGGGGTGATGGTGGCCAGAGTGTTTTTTAACATTTTTCCCCATTTTTTCCCAGATATTTCTCAATGACCTCCCATCTAACTGGGCACATGAATGTGACCCAGTCCTGGACAGCAGCACGTGAGTTAATGTGCTATGCAGGACTCCCAGCTCAGGCCCCGACTGGGCCTGGAGGGTAGTGTGACTTGAGTGAACCGTCTTCCCTCACCCCACTAGCTGGAAAGCAGACAGGATGCCAGGCACTAGAACAGACGTCCCAGACAGTGAGACAGAAGTCACGTGTTGAGAACAGAAGGGCAACAAGAAAGGAGCTTAGGTCCAGACGCCCTCAAGCTGCCATTCCAGATCCACGCTGTCCACGTAGACTTTCATCCAACAGAGAAACCAGCTTCTATTTTTTTTAAGGCACCTATTTTAAGATCTCTTTATTGCAGTCACCCTATTCATTACTTTAACTCAAATACTCCTCTTCCTGTTAATTCTCTGAGATGGCATTTGGGTATATAGGGGATGGAGTTTGTATGATCTCGTGGTGAAGGGGAGGACAGGTCCCTAAGTTCCTGAGCATAGGTACTGGCACTGCCTCTTATTTTTGTAGCCATGTTTCTTCTTGGTCACTGAGCAGACATCTTGCCGACATTTGTTGCTAACATCTCTAGCTGATAAACTCGAACTCTTTCTTAGGTTTTTCAGAATCCAGTGGTCGTTTCAATGAACTCTTCAGTCCAGTCTTATTGGTGCCCCATGAAGCCTGGCTGCAATTCCCATTTAGGTCCCAGCCTGGAAGACCGCTCAGTCCTCACTTNAGGGCCTCTTTTAGCCTTTCCAGAAAGGCAATGGGGTTCTCATTGGGCTCCTGAGTTATTGCTGAGACTAGGCACAGTCCCACAGTAATAGGCTTCCTTATGTTTCCATGGTTGGACTTCCTTAGGGGTGAGTCTTTCTGAAGCTTATCCTACCCAGTACTGTTGCAACCTCAGAGCCAGGCATCCCCACCCGGGTCAGGGTGCAGATCCCCAAGCAGGCTGGGGCATGACAGCCTCCTGGAGATCGAATCCCTGGGCAGGTCAAAGCATGATGGCCTCCCAAGAACTGGGTCCCTGGGCAGGTTGAGCTATGACAACCTCCTGGGACCCCTGGGACTGGGGGATCCCCGAGCAGGTTGAGGTGTGACAACATTTTGAGGACCAGATGCCTAGGCAGATCAAGGCAGATTGAGCTTCTGGGATCCCCGTACTGGAGTTGGGCATCCCCAAGATCTCCAGCATGACCAGTGCTTGGCAGGATTAAGGGGTTGAATATTATACAGTATTTCCCTCCCAAGGCCAGCTATTTTCTGGTTGTCCCTCCAGAAGACTGTAGAGGCAACATTGTAGGCCCAGATGGGGCTGAGGAAAGGAGCGTGAAACAGGAGGGAAGGAGGCAGAGCACAACCTTTGAAAGAATGACATAGCACCATGGCATAATGCAAACCGATTAAAATCAATTGGGTTCAACATGACAAATCAAATTCAAGTAAACCTTAATCCCCAATCTGTAAACCAACAGACCCACCCAGAGGTGGCAGGACAGTTCTAAGGCACTGTCAAAAGAGGGAGGAGTGGGTGGTTCCCCAATGGTTGGGGTGATCCTCCCACTCACTAGCATATGAATTCACCCTGCTTGCAAAACCTAGCCAGGCCACATTCCATGGCCCCAGCCCTTGCCCTCAGCAATGGCCCACACTCTGAAGAGTGGCTTCTCTCTGAAAGCTAACAAATCCACCTCTTACTTATTGCTTTGTCTCTCACTGAATTTTTGCAATGAGACATCAGAGCCTGAGCTTCATTAGGTCCTGAAGCCAGGCATCCTGGCTTTAGGCTGGGCTCAAGTCCCAGGAGAGAGCTGAGAGACAGGAGGAAAAAGCAGTGGGGAAAACGTGCCAAGGGATCCACTTCATAGCCTGCCGAAAAATCTGCTAAATACCTGACCTGTGCTCACAGATTTCATTGGCCTGATCCTTGGCACAGAGAAGATTAAGGACAGAAGAACCCCCACTGGCGTGGGTAACAGCTACTGGGGCTCAGCAGATAGTGCCTTTGGGACATACCAAAGAGTAGCCTCTCCAGAGTCCCTCAATTCACCCACTGTCACTTGACTGTTCACGGGGGGGTTGAGGAGANGGGTAACAGCTACTGGGGCTCAGCAGATAGTGCCTTTGGGACATACCAAAGAGTAGCCTCTCCAGAGTCCCTCAATTCACCCACTGTCACTTGACTGTTCACGGGGGGGTTGAGGAGACAAAAAATGAGAGATTGTAAAGGAATTAAGATTTCGTTAGGCATATGTCCTTCCAGCCATAGGAGCAAGGACTTTCTACCTTAACCAGAGGTCTTCTGGAATCTGAGACTGAGCTGCGTGAGCTTTCTGCTGAGTTTGGTTTTTGGTGTCCTGGTTTCCAGCTCGATGGGCCTCTTGTCACTTCCCTTGTGAGATGTCAGGCGAGTGTATGCTCCTCAGTTCTGTCTCGTCACAACAAAGATTTGGAGCAATGGATATTAAAGCCCTCGGTGCGTCACAGCTCTCGTGTCTTTACAAACCGTGTTACATAGCTCTTAGACAAATCAGTGTTACAGCTCTATTTTATTTAGATAATAGCAGGAGAACCCATCCTCGAAGCGTGAGGGCATGCCAACCCCAAGACGCAGAGAAGAGAGTGGAGGAGCGCGAGCGCGCGGGAAAAACAGAGAGAGCATGCTCCGGCTCCTCTTTTTATACATTTTTTCCTCCCCCGGGGCCTGCCCTCTGTAAATAGGGCTAGCCAGGAGTGCTGTTTGTTCTACCTGAGGTCCTCACTCAGGTCCTCGGACCTTCCTTTGTTCTGTTATCGCGGGCTTTTCCTTTCCTTGTCTTTTATCCACCGCCATCTTGGACTCCTGTTTCCTATTCTAACTACCTAACAGTTTGATATACTAAATCCTTTTGAAGACTGGGGAAACATAATAGAAGTGTTTCTTATTTTGCAGAGAAGTCTAGAGAAGAAAAAAATATTATCTTAAAGGTGAGGTGAAGATGCTCAGTCATGTCCGACTCTTTGCGACCCCGTGGACTATAGCCTACCAGGCTCCTCCGTCCATGGGATTGTCCAGGCAAGAATACTGGAGTGGGTTGCCATTTCCTTCTCCAGGGGATCTTCCCAACCCAGGGATCGAACCCAGGTCTCCCACATTGGAGGCAGACGTTTTCACCTCTGAGCCACCAGGGAAGCCTTATCTTAAAGACATTCAGTTAATTCAAAGTAATCAGCTTCTGGACTTCCCAGGTGAGGTGAGTGGTGAAGAATCTGCCTGCCCATGCAGGAGCCATAAGAGTCACAGGTTCAGTCTCTGGGTCAGGAAGATCCCCTGGAGAAGGACATGGCAGCCCACTCCAGTATTTTTGCCTGGAAAATCCTTCGGACAGAGGAACCTGGCAGGCTACAGTCAATGGGGCCCCAAAGAGTTGGACATGACTGAAGTGACTTAGCATGCACGCACAAACAGCTTTTAGATTTCATAGTCACATGAATAAACTCATCATCCCCACCCTGCCCTCATTCCTTCCACATACCCAGTTTTGCTTTAAGGGAACCCACTCAGCTCCCTCACACCAAAGACTGAGCCATGCTGTACAGGCTTTGTCACCCCTGACCCCTGCACACAACCACACACCCACAAACACACAAGAAAATAGAGCTCCAGAGATGTGGGTACACATGAATTGGAAGGATAGGTTTCTGAACCTGAGTCCAGTGTCTTATGAGATGCAGTACAGCACAGAAGTCAAGAAATCAGATTCTCAAGTGAGACATTCTGGGTTAAGAGACTCAGGACTCGGCATCTTACCAGTTGTTGGCCCTGGGCAAGTTTATTTAACTCCCTGAAGTTTAGTTGCTTTTATAGAAGGGAGACAATACAAGCACTGACCTCCGAGGATAAAATGATCAATACCAAAGTATAAATTACAGGATGACATAGAAATGGAAGAGGTTATCCATTCATAATACTGAGATCTCCAGGCTCAGGGAGTATATATAATACAAGCAACAATATAAGTGGAAGCCACTAAGAGCATTTCACGTTAATACTTCTATTCAAATTTACTCATAGAGTTTGCCATAACCAAATTTACCTCAGTGGGACTTTGTCCTGTGTGGTCACTCAGGCAATCATACATTTATAGAGGGTTTATGCAAAACTCTAGCAGAACGAAGGTAAGCCCAAAGGCCAAGTTTCAGGGACTGGGATTCCCATCCCCACGCAATGTGTAAACAGATGCCCCAGGAGGTTAGATGAACAGCTAGTCCAGTTGAGGGAAATCTGTGAACTTCTGCCTGAGTTTTCTTCTTAAAATAGGTAACTTCTGTGGTTCTGAGAGAATCTTTTTTCTTGCAATCGGAATATATGTTTATTGAAGAAAATTCAGAAAACAGTGATAAGCAAAAAGTAGAAAATATCATTTGTAATCCCATCTCCTAGGGAAAAACAGAGTTGGTATATTTTTTGCATCTTTTTTGTGTATGTATACATTTATGTGCTTGTGTAAGACATACTTTTAAAAAAGCCCAAAGGGCGCCCATCCCATATAGACTATTTTATTTTCACTTTACCATAAACCTAAATATTTCCCCATGTCAACACACAAGGCCTTGCATTCTTGCTGCTCACTATGGTGCTGAGGCAGCAGTACAGGTACCACCAGGGAGCTAGTTGGAAATGGAGCATCCCAGATCCCACTTCAGATCTGCTGAATCAGAATCTGCATCTTAACAAGCTCTCCCAAAGGATGTGCCCCACAGGGTCTGAGGAGCATCAGCTGACAGCTGACAGTGTTTAAAGGCCACACAGTCTCCCATAGCATGGCTGAACCATAATCGATTTCACCTCTCACTGGTGGGGATTTTCTTGCTTGACCGAAGCTGATCCCTGGAGAATCTTGGACTTCCCAAGGCTGTCCTTAACCTTCTTCCCATCCTCCCTCTAGTAGAGAACTCTTTCCTGGCTGTGGTTCCCCTCTCTGTTCTCCCTGTTTCCCAGATGACCTCTTTGGCCCCTTCAGAGTCCACCCCCAGGAGACTTCTGACAGCTGGGGAGATACATCCTTGCATGTTCCCCATGGGCTGAATGCACCTGCTCACCTCTGTCATCACCTTCCTCCATCTGGACCCCCGGTATGGAGCCACAGGCTTTCCTCAGGCCCCGTGGAGGCTTGGAGCAGAGCCCTTGGCCAAAGCAACGCCCAAGCCTCTCCAGGGGGCAACCCAGGCTCAGCAATGCCTCAGCCCTTCCAGAAATTCCTTTCAACCTGCTACTCTCGTAATCCCTTCTCACTCTGGTAAACTTCAGCCCAATCTGAACTGCCCCCTTAAATGCTGCCTGGGCCTCCACTTCCGGCCCCCACCCCACAGCTCCCTGTCCCACCCTCCGCCCCGCCCTTCACAGGTCCCCTCTCGGACCAGGAAGCCTCTCCTTCCCGCAACGTTCCTCCACTCCCTCCCCTAGCATCAGCCTCCCACTTCTCACCCACGCCCTCACGCCTCCCTTTCCAACTTCCTCAATTTTCACCTCTCCCCCAAATTCCAATCCGGT
>SJYV01029701.1:1393783-1430795 GCA_006410875.1 Neotragus pygmaeus
GTACTCTTGCCTGGAAAATCCCATGGATGGAGGAACCTGGTAGGCTGCAGTCCATGGGGTTGCTAAGAGTCGAACACAGCTGGGCGACTTCACTTTCACTTTTCACTTTCATGCATTGGAGAAGGACATGGCAACCCACTCCAGTGTTCTTGCCTGGATAATCCCAGGAACAGGGGAGCCTGGTGGGCTGCCGTCTATGGAGTCGCACAGAGTCGGACACTGAAGCAACTTAGCAGCAGCAGCAGTATATTTCTGGATGCTTTTAATTTGCATTTCCCTGATAACCATGAGTTTAGAGGTGAGGTATCTATTCACATGTTTACTGATTATTTGTATTATTTTTTTAATTCTGTAAACTCCTTTTCCTCACCTTTTCCTTTCTTTGTACTGGCTATTGTCATTTTCTTGTTGACTTACAAGAATTCTTATATATTTTGGATATTAACTATGACAATAAATGAGCTGACTTTCCACATAAAATATAGCAATTATTAAATCAAACAACAAAATCCAAATATATAATGCTTATTGGAAGCACACTTAAAATGAAGTGATACAGAAAGGTTGATGATTAAAGAAATGGCAGATAAATGCAAACAAAAGGAAAGAAGAAATGACAACATAGATGATGTGAAACTTAAGATAAAAAGTATTACATATGACAAAGATAATGTGTAATCACAAAAGGCACATTTTAAGGAGAAGGCATTAGTCATAAACCTCTAAAACTAAACATCTTGGCAGCCAAATATATAATGCAAAAACTTTTAGAAATATAAGAAGAACCTCATTTTAAAACATGCATGCATAATTAAAGGATTCTAATATAATTCTTTCAAATTCTGACAGATCTAGATGATAAAAATGTAGCCAGAACATAGAGGATTTGAGTATTAAAATCAACCAGCTGAATTTAATAAATGCATATAGAACTTTGAAACCTAAAATTACAGAACATGCTTTTTTTCTTATGTCAATAAAATTTATTTATATAGCATATTTCAATATTATATATATTTCTGTATTCATGTATCACATATACTATATATCCACCATGTACTTGGCCACAAATAAAACTTGACAAATTCAAAAAAGTGAAGATTTTGTAAGATGTGTTCTTCTGATCACTGTTTTAGAATTCAAATGAATAATAAACAGAGGACCCCCAAACTATTAGCAACTTAGAATAAAAATAACCTCTAAATCAATACATAAATCAAAATAGAAACCAAGAACTATCTAGAAAGCAATGGATCATACGTTTTAGTGTGTTAAACCCATATTCTGGGGAAAATTATAGTCTTTAATGCCTTCACTGTTAAAGGAGGCTGAAATTAAAGAAATCAAGAACTCTTCTTAGGAAATTAAAAACAAACAAACAATCTAGCCAAACAGATTAGTAAAAGTAGAAGCCAAAATCACTGAAATAGACAAAAAAGAAAGAAGAAATCACAAATCCAATTTTTGTATTATGGTAAAATATACATAATATTTATCATTTTAACCTTTCATAAGTGTGCAATTCCATGGCATTAAATACATTCATAATGTTGATAACTATCACCACTATTTATATTCAAAACTTTATCATCATCCTCAACAAAGACTTTGTACCCATTAAAAGAAACCCCTCCTTTCTCCCTCCCCACCAACCCCTGGTAACCTATTTTCTGTCTCTATGAATTGTTTACTCTGCTACTGCTAGGTCACTTCAGTCGTGTCCGACTCTGTGCGACTCCATAGACGGTAGCCCACCAGGCTTCCCCATCCCTGGGATTCTCCAGGCAAGAACACCAGAGTGGGTTGCCATTTCCTTCTCCAGTGCATGAAAGTGAAAAATCAAAGTGAAGTCGCTCAGTTGTGTCCAACTCTTAGTGACCCCATGGACTGCAGCCCACCAGGCTTCTCCATCCATGGGATTTTCCAGGCAAGAGTACTGGAGTAGGGTGCCACTGCCTTCTCCGTTGTTTACTCTAGATACCTGATAAGTGGAATCATTACAGTATTGGTCCTTTTGNTAGTGACCCCATGGACTGCAGCCCACCAGGCTTCTCCATCCATGGGATTTTCCAGGCAAGAGTACTGGAGTAGGGTGCCACTGCCTTCTCCGTTGTTTACTCTAGATACCTGATAAGTGGAATCATTACAGTATTGGCCCTTTTGTGTTGTGTATTACAGTAAGTATAATGTTTTCAAGATATATACATGTTGTAGTATGTATAAAAATTTAATTTCTTTTTTATGATTGAATAATATTCTACTGTAAGTTATATTCTACATTTTGTTTATCCATATTTTGGTTATCTGTTGACAGACGCTTGGACTGTTGCCACCTTTTGCCTATTGTGAATAATTCTACTATGAACATTGGTGTACAAGTATTTGTTTGAGTTTCTGTATTCAATTCTTGGAATGTATACATAGGTGTGTAATTCCTGAGTCATATGGCAGTCCTATGCCAAATCTAAGTGTTTTGTAAGATCAACTGATCTTAGAAACAAGAGAGACAATGCCCACCATCAGGGACAAACAAGAGAGATCAAATATAAGCAGTAGCAGAAATTAGAAAAGCCATACAGATACAAGAGAGAAAAATAATTATAAGACAATATTATTAACAACTCTNTCAACTGATCTTAGAAACAAGAGAGACAATGCCCACCATCAGGGACAAACAAGAGAGATCAAATATAAGCAGTAGCAGAAATTAGAAAAGCCATACAGATACAAGAGAGAAAAATAATTATAAGACAATATTATTAACAACTCTATAACAGCCAACTTGAAAATCTAGAGAAAACTGTTGAACTCCTGGAAAAATACAAATTGACACCAAAAGAAACAAAAAATTCAAATAGATTGGTTACTACAAAAGAGACCAAAAAAGTAAAAGCAGTACAGTATAGGAATAGAAGGACACTTCTTAACTGTGATAAAGAATGTTTACCAAAAATCAGTAGCAAATATCTTACTAAAACAGTGAAACCTTCAAACCATTTCCATTGTTACGCAGGAAGAAGGGATACTCACTGTGACTGTTATTGGCTTACTTTAAAGGCTCTATAAAGTGAAAAAGTCTTTCGGTCACGTCCAAACTCTTTGAGACTCTACCTACCAGGCTCCTCCGCCCATGGAATTTTCCAGGCAGGAAACTGGAGTGGGTTGCCATTTCCTTCTCCAGGAGATCTTCCAGACCCAGCGATCGAACTCTGGTCTTCTGCATTGCAGGCAGAGGCTTTACCATCTGAGCCACCAGGGAAGCCCTTAACAGCTCTATAGCATTATTAAGACAAAATAAAATTGTAAGAATAAATTCTGAAAGCAGAAAAAAATTTCTGTACTTGCAGATGGTGTGATTGTATATTGAGAAGAACCCAAGAGACCATAGTAAAAAAAAAAAAATCTATCAAAGAAGAAATAAATAAACAAGATATTTACAGACTGCAATAACTACTCTGCAGGAAAGAACAGAGTAATGATAGAAAGTAGCTAGGCGAAGGACCTTGCTTTAGACAGGCTGTGCAAAGACTCTTCTGTAGCGGGTGGATACTGAAACTGGACCTGGGCAATGAGAAGAAAGAGCTCAGGGTGGCATTCCAGCCAGGGAAAACACTGTGTGCACAGGGAGCTTGGGGAACTGCAGGAAGGCCATCATGAATGGCACCGCTGGGAGGAGGTGGTGCAGGCTGGTGGTGGGCATAACCCCGGGGTTGGTACTCGGCGCGCAGTCCCGGGACCTCAGGAAGTTCAGAGCTTGCCCACTGGAGGGCAGTGGCGCGCTTCTCAGAAGAGACCGCCCGGGAGCGTTCGGTTCTCGATCCGGCTCCAGTATCCCACCGGAGGTTAGGAAAACACGCCGCCAACATACACACAGTTCCGCGGAGAAAACGGGGGCAGACCGGTGGAAGAAGCCAGGTTAGGGATCAAGTTAAGTTGGTCCTTAATGTGGAGGGCAGCAGGGGTACTTAGTCCTGTTTGAGACCGAAACTCCTCTCACACCAGCTCTGAAGCAATTTTCCCAGTGTTGCCACCACGCCTAAATCCCCACCTTAGAATCACTGCACTTATTACGGAAGACCCCAGTCAAATGCGCATGCGTTAACCACCGCTGCCCAAGGACAACTCGTTAGTTCCATGGGACACAGTGACACGTTAGCACAGATTAAATTTGCCCTGAAGTGGGACTGGGGAGATCTTTGGGCTGTAGGTTGTCGGGGATGTTGTTACTGCCGCAAGGACTGCAATGATGACCACTGTTTATTCACTTGTTTCTTGCCAGGTATCAAAGAGCTTTGTTGGATTATCCCTCCTAATAAAACAGCATCTTGAGATCTCTTGATCTGCTGGATTTTCCTACTGCAAAGTTACTGTTTTTCCCTTTGTATTTAATGAATACTGGGGGGAAGTTACCGAGACTCTGCAATATTCTGCTTTTCCTCAAACTTCCCCTCACTTCTCCATATCCTTGGACTGCCTCTGCAACACGGCTCCAGGCTGGCATCGGTGGCTTTTGCTCTTGGTTCAGCTTTCCTTTCACTCCAACCCCACCCGAGTAACTCACTGCATCTCCCTCCTCCTCAGCTCCCTTCCTCTGCTCATGCCCCTCCCCCTGCACCTGGCATTGGCGCTCCTGTGGGTTTCGACCTCTGGACCCCTCTGCGGACCTCTTCCTCTTTCATCCAACTCCACTCTTTTCCTCGTTTCTCCCCTCCTCCCCAGTGGATTTTTCCTTGGTGGCTCCTTCTTTGTTGAATTCCCACATCCTTCAAACTCCACAAATCATATCTTTTACCATTTTCTTGGGAAGAACCAAGCCTAGATCCTGAACCACACTGCTGGGCTGCATTCTCCAGGCCCACAAGCTCTGTGCTTGCCCAGTTTCCAGACCAAAGAAAGAGCCTGGAGTCAGAAACATCAATGGCCTAAGGCATGTGGAGCTTACCTGTCTGAAGCAAGGTTCTGGAGCAACGCCCCACCATACTCGGCGGGCAGGACAGGGCAGCTTGACTCGGCCGGGCAGGGGAGGGTATCAGTTATGGGGGCGTTTGTCAGATTGGCTCATGAGTTACCAGGGAAACCAGCAGAGGAGCACGTCCCTCACCACCCCTTTGATAAGCTATCAGGTGGAGCTGTCCTGCTCTAAAATTAGAACGCTCATTAGCTGGGGTGGGGTCAAGTATGCAGGAAGGTCAGTCAAGTGAGCAGTGTAGGTGCAGCAGGCACTGGTTGAGCAGATGTACAGGCAGCGAGAGAGCACCATTTTGGGTGGCCTGGTGATAGGTGTTGTTGGTGTCGAGTCGCTAAGTCGTGTTTGACTCTTTTTGCCACCCCGTGGGCTGTAGCCTGCCAGGTTCATCAGTCAATGGGATTTCCCAGATAAGAATCCTGGAGTGAGTTGCCATTTCCTTCNACTGATGATAGGTGTTGTTGGTGTCGAGTCGCTAAGTCGTGTTTGACTCTTTTTGCGACCCCGTGGGCTGTAGCCTGCCAGGTTCATCAGTCAATGGGATTTCCCAGATAAGAATCCTGGAGTGAGTTGCCATTTCCTTCTCCAGGTTATACGTATGTTAACTTCCTAATCCTTTCTCTATATTCTCCAAACATATCCATCTCCACAAGCATCCTTTCCACCTTCTCCAATCTCAGACAACTAGCAAAGGCCTTTGGGGCCAGCTGGAGCTCTGACACCACCTCTAGAGTAGAACGAACCCTGGCTTTGGGGGAAGTCAGATCTGATGTGGCTCCTAGTGCCACCATTTACTATATGACCACTCTCTTTTCCTTTGAACTTTCTGAGCATCAGTGGACCTATCGGTGATGTCTGGATAAAAACATTGATTGTTAAATATTTTAAGAATTAATATTGTTGTGTGACAAGTTCCTGAAACAGACTCTGACATGTAATGCTCAATAAATGGTGCATGCGTGCTCAGTCCTGTCCGACTCTTTGCGACCCCATGGTCTGTAGCCCGCCAGGCTCCTCTGTCCATGGGGATTCTCCAGGCAAGAATATAGGAGTGGGTTTTTATTTCCTCCTCCAGAGGATCTTCCCAATCCAGGGATCGAACCCACATCTCCTATATCTCCCGCATTGGCAGGTGGATTCTTTACTCTGTTCTACCTGGGAAGCCCTCAATAAATGATGACTATTATAATTATTCATGGTATGGGTCTGATGGTCTCTAAAAATTTTATGCCTTACCTCTCCTCTCTCCTGTGTTTTCAACCTTTCATTCCCAAATGGTTTCTTCCCTCAGCTTATGAACAAGATCAAACCTATCCCATCTTTAAAAAACAAACTAAATAAATAAATAGAAAAACAAAAAATCCTCTGTAAAAAAAACCCCACCAGCTCCCACAAGTATTTTCACACCTGGTCAGGAAAGGAGAACTTCCACAGGAGGGAATCCTTGGCTTAACTAATGCCTGGTTCTCCAAGATTCCCATCACCTGTGGAAATTTCTTGTCTGGGCTTTCTGAATCAGAGAATTGACTTATATCATCAATTCTGGAAAATTCTCAACCATTATCTTTTCAAATATTGTCTCTGCTCCATTTTCTCTCTCCCTTCCTTCCAAAACTCCAGTTAAACATATATTGGACTTTCTCACTGTATTGCCTAATTTATCTTCTCATCTGTATTTTCCACCTTGAAGCCCTCTGGGCTTCATTCTGAATGGCTTCTGACTTATCTTCCTTTCCACTTTCTTGTTAACCTTATTGCATAATCCTACTTTTCAGTTCTATAATATCTAGTTGATTCTTTTTAAAGCCAGCAATCTGCTTTCAGAGTTTCCATATCCTTACATAAAACTCCAAATCCTGCTTTTATCTCCATGGACACAGTAAGCATTGCTTTATTACAAGTTGAATCTAGTGACTCTAGTATCTGGGATCCCGGTGGGCCTGTTTCTAAGGCTCTGCTGATTCTACCACTTATTTTGTTGTTTGCTTTACATGCCATGTATGCTGGTGTACTTTCTGGACATTTTATCTGAAATGACTATTTTGAGAATTAATTTGAGACCTAGGCTCTTCTTCCAGAGAGGGTTTTCTGTCCTTCTGCCAGAACCTGAGGTCACTCAGTCCAGGAACAAGACCTGAGGATATTCTGAGGATATTCCAGATGACCACAGAGTCAGCCCCTGCCCCATATCCAATTGTAGCCCTTTAAGGTCTCTGCTCAATGCAGAAGGTAGGCTTAATGGAAAGAAGAGCAGAAGGGAGGGGGAAAGAAGGAAGGAAAAGAGACAAGAAAATATGTCTTTATATACAGAGTGAAGATGGGCTTGGGTAGAGATGAAACCCTTTACCTTAGGCAGAGTTCTTAGCCACAGACCACAAAACTGTCTTTGGCAGATTTACTCAGAAAGGAAGTTTAGTAAAGATATCATCTGGAGGGCTAAGATCCAAGGTAGAGTCCAGGGCAGGTGTGTAGCCTGTGTCCACTCCAAGGGAGGCCATGAAGGACAAAGGACAAACCTAGCATTTCTAGGTCCTTGTGAGGACCTGGACTCTTGCTGTATCTGCCCTGTAGGTGGGGAATTCCTTAAAAAGAGGAAGGGGGTTTAAATACTGAGCAGACAAACAGAATAACTATGTCCATTAAGCTCCCCCTCTCCTCCACCCCTGAACGATGCGAGCTTGAGGTATGTCCAGAAAAGTAAGATCTTGAACTCTGTTAATAGCCAAGGTTCAGAGGTCACTGATCCCCTGGAGTCCTTGACAAGAACCATTGCAAGAAGAAACAACACAATGCCAAAGAGAATATTGGCTGCAAAGGAGGAAGGCATCTTCTACTACAAACCCCACTTCTCTTCAAACTCAGAAAGTCTAAATGAGCGTGGCTTCAGAAAAACTGGGAGGCTGGTCCTCAGCCTTCTTCTCCACCCAGCTTCCCGCAGCCACAGGTATTGCACTCTGAGAAGATAGTCTAGGTGGAGGACCAAGGAGATTGATCTCACAGAATGGGAGAACCCCACAGAACTCCAAGAAGCTTCCTGCATGTAGGGTCCCCTCTCTCATGGAAAAGGAGCTATTTCCACCTTACTTGGCATCAGCATCACTCTCTGGGGAGAACTGCCAGGGATCTAAACCAACAAGACCAGGGCCATCCAAGCTTTCCATCGAGGCCATTGCCCATGGAGCCCCAGCCCAGAGACCCAGCTAGGACAGTGGCAAGCCTGGGCAACCCTTGGTGATGGCAGCACCACGGGCCAAGAAAGGGCTGGAAGCCAGCAGCCCCAGGCCGCAGCGCCCCCGATGGCCTGCTGAGGGCAGCACTGCAGGGTCAGCGCCCAGCACACAGTGCGGCTGGTGTGTCTACACCTGACCAGCACTGTGCTGATGCAACGGGGCCCAGAGCTGACTCTTGCAGACAGAATTTCATAGAAGAGAAGTTCCGCACGATCCTAAGACCCTCTATGACATTGCAAATCCTGGGGGCAAAGAACCACTCATAAGTAGACACTCGTGTCCATCAGACTGGACTTGTAGTCCCAGATGGCAAAACCTGGTGTGGTGGTACCAGGGTTGTAACAACACGCACAATTGTCACATCATGTCGCATTCTCACACATTAGCCTGATGCTGGGCAGACATCACATCTTTGAAAGCACAGGGAGCAAAGTTACAGTTAGGCATTACTGAGGCACCACTCCTGCCTCCGGGAACACCCTCTCGAGAGGTAAACTACCTGTTTATTTGTCGAACCATTGCCAGGCTCCTCCCGGTGGGATGCGAGGGGCAGCTGTCCCCTGTGACGAGTCCTGGGCTCTTCTCAGGAGGATGTCCCTGCCCTGCTGGGACCACATTTAAGAAGAGATGTGACAGCAGCGGTGATGGCAGCAGGTACTCTTCAGAGAGGCGGGGGAAGCAGTTGCCTTCTTAGTGTCCATCATACTGAGTTCTGTTCCCAAGGTTAAGCAGATGGTGATGGTGGACTAGGAAGAGGCTGAGAAGCTGGCCCTTCTCCACATGCCAGGGCAGCAGGTACCTCACTCTTCTTGCTGGGCATTTGGAGCCATGATGAACCGGGCATGTCTGGCAGAGCAACACACAAAGAGGGATTGGACGGCCAGTGCCTTGGGTGTGGGTATTCAGGGCACAAACAGCCCGCTGAACAGCCCCCTGGCTGCTGCAGCTGTGGGTGATCATGTGACTCCCCCTACCTCCTGCCAGAGACCCCAGGCTTCCTCACCACCTTCTGCTGGCCCCCGGCCTGAGGAGCTGTTGTGCTGCCACCATCTGCAGCCTCTGGCACCACTGTTGCCACTCCTGTGGAAGGGCATGTGCCAGGTCCCTCCATGCCCGGTGAGCCCCAAGCCGGAGCCCAGGAAGCTGCGGGCAAAGGTCATGCTGCAGCATGGAACTCCAGGCTCAGGGCTGTCCGTGGAGGAGCCCCACAGGTGGGCAGACTAAAGTGTCCTGCGTGTCACGACTGTCTATCCCATGAGCTGTGTTCTTGTTTCCTGGAGCTGTTTAGCTCCTGAGCTGGCTTCAGGACCTGTCTGTCTCTCTGTCTCATGGTGTGGGGGTAGGACGGACTCTTCATACTGATCCAGAAAGGGTCTGGATGTAGAGAGAGGATTGAGCAACATGTCTGGACGTGAGGTTGCTGACCAGCTTCTTCTCTCATTGAAGCATAACAAAAATATAGACAAGTGGGTAAATTATAAGTGTGCAGCTCAATAGATTTTTCGCAAATCACCTGTGTAACCAGCATCCAATCAAGAAAAAGAAATGTGCCAAAAGTCCCTCTTGAGACCTCCCAGCCACTCCCCCTCACAAAGACCACTATCCTGACTTCTGACACCGTAAGTTAGTTTTACCCATTGGAAGATGTTATAAGAATAGAATCATAAGATATTGCTGATGGACTTTAAAAGAAAAAAAAAGCCAGAAATATCCAATACCTAATGCTGGGAGTTTTGCTTTGGAGGATATTATCACCTAACATCATCCTCACACTTGTAATACACCCAGGCTCCTCTGTCCACTCCAGGCAAGAATACTGGAGTGGGTTGCCATGCCCTTCTCCAGGAGATCTTCCTGACTCATTGATCGAACCTGCATCTCTTATGTCTCCTGCATTAGCAGGCAGGTTCTTTACCACTAGCATCACCTGGGAAGCCCGAGCTCACCTCGGGGCAGTGCAAAAACAGACCAAGCAGCACTGTGCTGCAGAAAGTGTTTATAGCAGATTCACACAGTCAAAGTCTGAAGGGAGGGTAACCCCAGCCTTGGAATGCTCAGGAACCTTGGACAGAGTGTTGGATTTCAGAGAGTCTGGGATGGGTAGGCAATGAGTCAAACTTCACCTACATTTCAAAAGGTAGGACAATACTCCACTAACATCTGGATCACACACTAGATAAGCACTACATCTCATTAGAGGAGATACAAAGAACCACACGAGGGCATCCTTATTTGACATTAACTGGCAGATTTATTCCTGTGTGTTACACCTGCGTGAATCACCTGACAAGGCTGAAACAAACCAAGCACATCCAGATCCAGAAAAAGAGAAGCGTGGGAGAAGTTTCCCGCCACAAGTCTGGAAAGGGACCAGAAAGAAAGCCTGCTGGGAGAGGTGTCACCATCCAGCCACCCAAGAAGAAGAAAAGTTGTGAGGGGCATGGAGAGGGTTTCCAGGGCCAGTCTTGGACAAGGGACAGTGAGATTTCCTCACACCTTTCCCCAGCAGCAGCAATAAATGAAACCCGAACGGCTCTAGTTTGAGTCTCCCAGGGAAGCAGGAGGCCAATTTAAGCACGAGGGCAAAACCCGTCCTTCCATCAGTCACCACAAAGAACGTAGGATGGTTTTCAATCTGACAGCAAATGACATCACCAGGAGAGAGTTCATCTTTCACTTAAAAAAAAAAATTGTGGTTAAAAAACACACAACATAAAAGGTACAATTTTAACCATTTTTAGGGATACAGTTCGGAGGCATTAAGTGCATCGATACTGTTGTGTAACCATCACCACCGTCCCTCTCCAGAACTCCTTCATCTTACCAAACCAAGAGGGTCCTCATTAAGCACTAATACCCATCCCCCCTCCCCCAACCCCTGGCAACCAACCTTTCTGTCTCTAAGGATCTGACCACTCTAGGTGCCTCACATAATAAGGATAGAAGTGGAATCATACAGCATTTGGTCTTTTGTGTCTGCAGGGGAGATTTTAAAAACATGAATGCACAGGCCCAACAAATCCTGATCAATAAACCAGAACTTGGGGAGGGGGCAGGAATCCCTCCCCACAGGAAACACATCCGAGCACCTGCTGGCTAATGCCTAAAATTCCTTTAGATGTGGGTAAAGCTAAGGATTTTTCCTATTTCAACTGGAGATGAAAGGTTTAAAGTGACTGACTGAGATATCACAGTGACTGAAACTCATCTGCTCAAGATTAAACTATCAGTCAACAAGCACAGATGACTGTTATCAGGCACTGTTTCCTTCTGAGACCCAGGAGCACTCAGATGACAGCAGATGATAAAATGGGGTGAGACAGACAAACTAGAGACTCGAGGTCACTTTTGGTGTGGGGGCTGGTAATAAAGGTTAGTTCTGTTTACCTTTACTTACCCTGTGGACAAAACAGGAGTTGGGAGTAGAGGAATTTAGGTCCAACACAGCTGTGTACTCACCCGGTTTACTGGAACGTGGCCACCCTGACATATGGTTCCCATCAACTATATTTTTGCATGATTCTTGAATCCTGCCTCCCACCCCCCACCTTTTTCTGTTTGACTGCACTGACTTCATTACAATGGAACTTCTCTTCCTTGGGTTCTAATTGAGGCATGACCAGGGCCTTGTTCAAGAAGGATTTCTGCTGCTGCTTGTTTCTGCAGAACTAGGAATACAGAGAAAACAATCAGATAGGTTGGAGAGATACAGAAATATGCAAAATAACAGAATGACAAAAGTTCACACCAAGCCTGGCCCTACCTGTGAATGGAGAAAGGTATGGACTGGGGACTGAGAAGGACTTGAATGTTTATTTATTTTTTAAAATCCTGAAGCAAAACATGACAAAGTGTTAATACTTATTCATTCTGTGTTGGCATTTGCTATGTTATATTACTCTCTTGTCTTCATGACCTTTGGTGTTTTTAAAAGTTATCAGTATTGCATATATATATAAAAGTTGTCAGTATTGCATATATAACTGCACATGATTATAAATGTATAAAGAAATATTTTGATGACTAAAGAGAATTCTTACAGTTTTTTATGTTAATGATTTTATCATAAAATTAAATTAATAAAGCCTCACAGAGAAGCTGAAAAATATAAGAAAATAGAGATGCAAATTAATATTTCCCATAAAACTACCATCCAGAATGTGCCACAGTTAAAAATTTTTAGCCTTTCTTATTATTTTTGTTTGCACTGGGTCTTCATTGCTGTTCATGGGCTTTTCTCTGCTTGTGGTGAGCGGGGGCTACTCTCAACGGCAATGCAGGAGCTTCTCATTGTGGTGGCTTTTTTGTTGTAGAGCATGGGCTCTAGATGCATGGGCTTCAGTGGTTGCAACATATGGGCTCAGTAGTTGCAGCACACAGGCTTAGTTGCTCACAGCCTGTGGACTCTTCCCAGAGCAGGAATCGAACCCATGTCCCCTCGATTGGCAGGTGGATTCCTACCCACTATACCACCATGGAAGTCCCAGGATTTGCCACATTGTGATGTCTTGATAGCTAAGCTTTTTCTCCAGGCATTAAATAATTGCAACATTGGTTTTAAGTTTCCAGATAGCTTCTGATTATAAAAATAATACTTTCTCATGAAATGGAGAAAAAGATAAGGAAAGAAAATTACTCATGGCCTTAATACCTGGAGTGTCTCTGTCAAGGTTCTTGATGGCAAAAACCAAAATCTGATTCTAGTTGCGAGGAGAAAGATATCATCGGAAAGACTGGAATAGCATACGTCAACAGTGGGAAGATGGGTTTCCCAGGGCTGTTTTTGTTTCCTTCATCTCCTCTTCTGGTCTTTATGTAATAGGTTGACCCCAAAATTCAGTCAGATATTGAATGGCTAGACCCTAATACCAGAGAAGGAAATAGNCCACATTGTGATGTCTTGATAGCTAAGCTTTTTCTCCAGGCATTAAATAATTGCAACATTGGTTTTAAGTTTCCAGATAGCTTCTGATTATAAAAATAATACTTTCTCATAAAATGGAGAAAAAGATAAGGAAAGAAAATTACTCATGGCCTTAATACCTGGAGTGTCTCTGTCAAGGTTCTTGATGGCAAAAACCAAAATCTGATTCTAGTTGCGAGGAGAAAGATATCATCGGAAAGACTGGAATAGCATACGTCAACAGTGGGAAGATGGGTTTCCCAGGGCTGTTTTTGTTTCCTTCATCTCCTCTTCTGGTCTTTATGTAATAGGTTGACCCCAAAATTCAGTCAGATATTGAATGGCTAGACCCTAATACCAGAGAAGGAAATAGCAACCCACTACAGTATTCTTGCCTGGAGAATCCCATAGGCAGAGGAGCCTGGCAGGCTACAGTCCATGGGGTCGCAAGGAGTTGGACATGACTGAAGCGACTTAGCACACACAGAGACCCTAATGCCAGTTTGATCTTGGTTTAAACATTATTTCTATGATGGGAAGGAGTCACTCAGTGTCACAATGGCCTTTTTTTGAGGGGAGAGAGCTTATCATTTGTCATTCTCTAGCATTTTTCTTGTTTTCTTGAGTATTTGTGTCTTGTCTCTCTTCTTTGTTGTATTCTCAGGGTTGGAACAGCATCTGGCATTAGCAGTATTCACTGTTGAATGAATAAGTGAATCAAAGAGCCTTTGGTGGTCTTACCTACAAAGTACCTTCCTTTAACTACCACTGGACATGTCATCTAAGAAGCCAACCTGGTGAAGCACCATCTTTCATCTGCATTCCTGCCCCCCACCTCTTTGTGCAGCAGCAATCCTAATACATCTCTGTGTCCACTACCTGCAGCCAACACCATATCCCTCTTTTTAGCCTGTTTGCCTTGCGCCTTGAGGAGCTTGATCTATCCAGTGATGCCTCTGCTTCCAGTTCAATGACATCATCAATGTGTCCCTTGATGGGCATACTCTTCCCTTTGGTGTTAGAACTCTCAACCCTCAGGGTCTAGTGTTGCTAGGATGGAAAAAATATTTTTATATCCATTCACTAATGCAGCAACCATAAGTTGGTGGGGTTTTTTTTTTGGCTTATCATTTATCATTAGTGGGAGGAACTATGTCCCTCTGTGGGAGGAAGTCGGTATTCTTAAGATTACAGATAAGCTCCACCCTAGCCACCACAGCCACACTAAACATGAGGCCACTGAGCACACACTGGGTGGAGGGGAAGGGAGCAGAATGCCATTGCAGAGTGGACTGTCCTGGTCCCTGGTCACTGAAAACCCCCACCGGGGGAACATTTTGTTCAGCATTCACAAGAGATGAATATGCTGGGCCCATTCCAAGAGTTTGAGCCTTTATTCTTCCCCAGACTTCTTTGTTATAGATCCTCTCATCTGAGTTCTTCTAGGCCATTGATCATATGACAAGATTTTAACTATTACCCAGGATTTAGTGGGCCTTCCACGGTGGCTCAGTGGTAAAGAATCTACCTGCAAGGCAGAAGACACAGGAGACTCGGGTTCAGTCCCTGGATCAGGAAGATCTCCCTGTAGGAGGGCATGGCAACCCACTCCAGTATTCTTGGCTGGAGAATCCCATGGACTGAGGAGCCTGGCAGGCTTCAGTCTATAGGTTCACAAAGAGTCAAACATGACTGAAGCAACTGAGTGCGTGCACACACACACACACACACACACACACACACACACACAGGATTTAGTGGTCCTTGAGCTGTTCCAGAAAAAGTAGAATTTTTTTTTTTAATGTTAATATTCTGTTCAAAGTTCTGCCCTCTAGAAGTGTTTGTTTTATACGCTGTTCTTCAGGACCATCTGGAGCAAAACTATAGCACTGCTCAGCACATCATCTCTGGGAGAGCCACCTGGAACCAAGCTTGACTGTTCCCTCCTCATCAAGTAGTCAGAGAGAGCTCTACTCTACTCTACTAGGTGTTGGCAAAGGGAGCAGAGGGAGCAGGAAGCATGCTAGGAATGCGAGCAACACATTCCCGCCACTTATTTTTGCTTTCGGGTCATGCTCAAGCCTGGCCTCATTGTACATATCAGTTTGATGATGGAGCATGGTTATGCAGCCTGATGTTAGATTCAGAAAATATCCAGAAAACATGCTTACCATACTAGTATTCAGTATGGAAAGTGTAAAGTCTCCCCAAGAGCCCAATAGCAAGCTAAGATCCAGTTTCTCAAAATGTCACTCTGCCATTTGCCAACACGGTCATGCTTTTGCTCCAGAATCATGAAGCCTTCACTGTGATTCTCATATCTGGACTTGACACAGCCTCCATGAAATTTATTACCTCTGGATCCACTATGCAATAATAAAGCTGCTGGCACTGCAACCTGGGCCAGTTGGAAGGTCTTTCCTTACATTGACCTCCACCTAAAAACAAGCACATGTGGACACTCTACCCAACAATACCAGAACACAAATTCTTCTCAAGTGCATGTGAACCTTCTCCAGAAGAGAACACAGGTTAGGTCACAATTCAGAACACTTTAAAAGATAGGTGTCATATCAAGTATCTTCTCCAACCACAATGGGATGAACTTAGAAATCAACTACAGAAGGAAAACTCACAAATTTGTGGCAATTAGCACACTGTTAAACAACTAATGGGTCCATTTTTACTCTGCTTGGGCCAGCATGACAAAATATGACAGACTGAATGGCTGAAAGAGCAGATATTTATTTCTTCAGCTCTGGAGGCTGGGCAGTCCAAAACCAAGGAGCTAGCCAATTCAGTTCTTGGTGAAGACATACTTGCTGGCTTGCAGATGGCCACCTCTGCTGTGTCCTTACAGAGTAGACAGAGCATTCTCATCTCTCTCTTCTTATAAGGACATTAATCCCCCATAGGGGCCGGACCCCCATAACCTCCTTTGAACCTAATTGCCTCCTAGAAGCCTCAGCTCCAGCCACCATCACATTGGGGTATTAGTGCTTCAACATGTGAACTGTGAGGGGACACAAACATTCAGTCCATAACATTCTGCTCCTGGCCTCCCTTAAAGTCATAAAGATATGCAAAAAATTCATCCCATCCCAACAGTCCCAGAAGTGTCAACTCACTCCAGCATCAACTCTAAAATCAAAAGCCTAAAGGTTTATCTAAATAGTATCGCAGTCAGCTAAGGGTGAAGCTTAAGGTATGATTCATCCTGAGGCAAAACTCCTTCTCAGCTGTGAACCCGTGAAATCAGACAAGCTGTGTGGTTCCAAATACAGTCATGGGACAGGCATAGGCTAGACGTACCCTTTCCAAAAGGGAGAAAATGAAAGGAAGGGGTTATGGTCCCAAGGAAGTATGAAAGTTAGCAAGGTCAATATCATTACATCTTAAGGCTAGGGAAGAATTCTCTTTGGTCAGATACTCTGCCCTTAGCCCCTTGGGGCAATGGTCCTACCTTTAAGACCTGCTGGATTGGTGACACCATCCCTGTGGCTCTACTTGGCAGGTTACCACCCCACGGCTCCAGGTGGCCCCACCCACAAGGTTCCAGAAGACCACTGTCTGGCCTGTTGAGATTGAGGTGGTGTCCCCCCCTCCCACGTTTTGAAACCAAGGAAGCAGCCCTAATGATCTCTGAATTGCCTTCAGGGTCATTTTCCCCTTGTCTTGAAGAATAGCACATGTTCACTGCCAAATAGCTTTACCATCCAGTGCTGCCTGTAGGACCTAAGAAGCCAAATAGCCTTCCTCATTTAGTCTCAGCTCCACTCCCTTTGGTTGAAACTGGCAGTGTTTCTGATGGGGTGGCTAATCAGGTCTGTAGTCTCATCCCATGCTAATTCCCTTATCAAGAGGTTGTTGAGCCACACCTTCCTGTTCTCTTCAGAACATCTTTCATTTTTTGCAATATGGACAGGCTGAGGATTTCGAAATCCTTAAGTTTTAAGATCTTTTTTGCTTGACAATTGCTTCTTCAATGCATTCCTCTCTTTTTGCATTTTACTATAAGCAATTGGAGAAGGAAATGGCAACCCACACCAGTGTTCTTGCCTGGGAAATCCTGTGGTTAGAGGACTCTAGTCCACAGGGGCTACAATTCATGGACTCACAAAGAGTCAGACATGACTTATTGACTAAACAACAATAACAATAATCAATTAGGAGGCACCAAGCCTCTCTTTCAACACTTTGCTTAGTAATTTCTTAAGTTAATGGCATCCAGTCCCATCATTTGGGACTGGTAGCTCAGCTGTAAAGAATTTGCCTGCAGCGTGGGAGACCTGAGTTCAATCTCTGGGTTGGGAATGTCCCCTGGAGAAGGGAAAGGCTACCCACTCNTAATTTCTTAAGTTAATGGCATCCAGTCCCATCATTTGGGACTGGTAGCTCAGCTGTAAAGAATTTGCCTGCAGCGTGGGAGACCTGAGTTCAATCTCTGGGTTGGGAATGTCCCCTGGAGAAGGGAAAGGCTACCCACTCCAGTATTCTGGCTTGGAGAATGGGGTCGCAGAGTCGGACAAAACTGAGTGACTTTCACATTCATATTCACAGTCCCATCATTTAATGGCAAATAGAAGGGGGGAAAGTGAATGCAGTGACAGACTTTACTTTTTGGGGTTCCAAAATCACTGTGGATGATGACTGCAGCCATGAAATTAAGACGCTTGCTCCTTTGAAGGAAAGCTAAGACAAATCTAGACAGTGTATTAAAAAGCTGAGTCATCACTTTGGTGATGGTCTGTATAGTCAAAGCAATGGTTTTTCCAGTAGTCATGTATGGATTTGAGAGTTGAACCATAAAGAAGGTTGAACTGTGGTGCTGGAAAAGACTTCTGAGAGTCCCTTGAACTGCAAGGAGATCGAATCAGTCAATCCTAAGGGAAATCAACCCTGAATATTCATTGAAAGGATTGATGTTGAAGCTGAAGCTCCAATACTTTGGCCACCTGATGTGAAGAGCTGACTCACTGGAAAAGACCCTGATGCTGGGAAGCATTGAGGGCAGGAAGAGAAGAGGATGACAGAGGATGAGATGGTTGGATGGCATCACTGACTCAATGCACATGAGTTTGAGCAAACTTAGGGAGATAGTGAAGGACAGGAAAGCCTGGCGTTCTGCAGTCCATGGGGTCACAGTCAGATACAACTTGGTACAACAACTCCCCTGTTAAGTAGGCAATTTCTTTTCTCACAAATTCTACCTTCCACAAAACACTAGAACATGAACATAACTGAGCCGAGTTCTCTGCCACTTTTATAAGTACCACCTTTTCAACATGTCTTGTAACATGTTTCTCATTTCCATCTGAGACCTCACCAGAAAGGGCTTTATAGTCCATATTTCCACCAACATCCTGTTGGTGACTATTTAGGCATTCTCTAAGGAAAGGGACACTTTTTCTATAGTTATCCTTTTTTCCTTCTAGGTCATCAACTGAATTATTTTTAACTGTCCCTTCATGGCACTCTTGACCTAGAATTTTCTAGCAGGGACCTCCAGACTCTCCCAGTTATCCAGTGGCAAAGCTGCTTCCACAATCTTAGGTGTTACAGCAGCATCTTACCTCACAGTACCAAAATTCTGTTTTAGCTCAATCTGCTCGCTGGGTGACTTAAATCACAAATATTCATTTTTCATGTTTTGTAGGCTAGAAATCTGAGATCAGCGTGCCAAGATGGCTGGGTTCTTCTTCTTTTTCAGGGGTGGGGAGTGGGAGTCTTAACCACTGGACTGACAGGGAAGTCCAGATCTTGGGTTCTGATGAAAGCCTTTTTCCTGACTTAAAGACGGCTACCTGCTGGCTGTGTGCTCATGTGACCTTTCCTCAGTGCATGCATATGGAGAGAAACACCAGACATAGGATAGGTAAGGAAACAGAGGACTTGAACAACACAATAAACCAACTAGATGAAATATATATGAACACTCTACCCAACAACAACAGAATTCACACTCTTCTGAGAGATCTTCATTTCTCTTCCTCTTTCTGTAAGGAAATGAATGTCATCACAAGGGTCCCACTCTTATGACTTGATCTAAGCCTAATCATTCCCAAAGACCCCCGCCTCCAAACGCTATCACTCTGGAGACTAGAGCATCAACATGAATCCTGGGGGAGACAAACTTTCAGGCCACAACAGGTACCATGTTTTTTGTTTTTTTTTTAATTATTATTTGCTTATTTACCAGTGAGATTCATTTTCTTGCATTTCATAGGTTTGTTAAATTTATAGTTTTTCTTAGATGAATAATCACTTTATGTCCTTCGCCACTTTCCTATTAAGGCAAGAAGGGAACAAATGCTGNGTTTTTTTTTTAATTATTATTTGCTTATTTACCAGTGAGATTCATTTTCTTGCATTTCATAGGTTTGTTAAATTTATAGTTTTTCTTAGATGAATAATCACTTTATGTCCTTCGCCACTTTCCTATTAAGGCAAGAAGGGAACAAATGCTGTTGGAAAAATGATATCAATAGACTTGCTTGACTCAGGGTTACCATAAATCTTTCATTTGTTTAAAAAACATAATATATGCAAAACCTCAATAAAGCAAAGCACAATAAAATGTCTGCTTTTAATCCTCACAACAAACCCAGAAAGGAATTATTATTCCCATTCCACAGATCAAGAAACTGAGGCTCCAGAAGACAGTAACTTGCTTATCGTTCTGTGAGTTGCAAACGTTGGAGCCGAGATTCAGTTGCAATGCTGATAAACGAGTAGATCCAGTCCCATCCTGTCTCTGCTGTGTTGGCTGCTGGGTCCCTTCCCCACTCTGAGCCTTCATGTCACCTGTAAAATTTGTTTGGTAATAACTTTCTCACAGAACTGGTGACAGATTTAACTCAGAAAAAAAAAAAGTATATATGTAACATGCCTGGCACCAAGAAACAGTCAGTAAAAGGGAGTCAGCAGCCACCCCTCTTGGCTGGCACACCCAACTGTCTGCCTCCCTTCTCCTTGTGAAGCGGTGGGGTGGAGGCTGTGAGAGAAAGGCCAAAACTGCGGGGCAAGGGTTTAAATCCCAGGCCTAGGATCTTTGCAAGGAACAGAGTGAGGCGCAGGGCACGTACACCATCACGCCTCCGAAGGAGCCGCTCCCTCCCGGGAGTGACTCAGAGGCTTCTGCACCTTCCCCTGTGTGGGAAGCACAGGCGCGGCCAGATCGGGAGAATCTCCCCTCGCTCAAAGGCAGCCACTCTTGCTCCTGAGAAGCGCCGGCTCGGCTCCAGCCAGTGGCCCGCCGCACACCCCGGACCATGGGGACGCTCGGGGGACACCTGATTCCAGCGCTGCTGTTCCTCGTCATAGTGCTCTACTACTCCGTGCTGGTGTCCTTGGCTCTGCTACGGGGACAGAGGTTCCTCAAACCCCCCCTGCCCCCGAGAGACAATCGAGGGCACCGGTGGTGGCAGCTGGTTTCTATGGAAGCAGTGGCGAAGCTGGTCTTCTCCCTGATCGTTATCTTGCCCGAGCTCTTCTACCCACCGGGAGCAAACCGGATGGTGATGGTGGACTGGGAGGACCCGAAGCGGCCGTTTGTGTTCCAGGACACCTGGCAGCACATCACCATGTACGCGTTCTTCCTCCTCAGCGGAGTGGTGGACATCGTGAGCCAGGCGTGCCAGATGCGGCAGAACAGGAAGCTGGAGCGAGCGGGGGAGGCGCTGGCCTTCTGCGTGCTGGTGCTGCTGCTGATAAACCATATTGAGAACAAGAGCACCCTGGAGAGGCGCGTGCACGCCCTGTTCATGCTGCCTGCCTTCCTGCTCGCCTTGGTGCTCATCATCGAGGTCTGGGTACCCGACCAGCCCTCACTCTGGGTGCTCAAGACCTGGATGGGGCTGGTGCTCAGCAACTGGCTGCTGCATGCAGGCATCCTGATGTATGCACCTCCCTCAGGACAGCCCTGGAATGGGGACAACCCTGTGGACCTTGCCTTTGTCACCACCTTCTTCTGCTGGCACCTGGGCTTGGCGGTTGTCATGCTGGCTGCCATCTATGGCCTCTGCAGCCTCTGGCACCATCGCTTCTCCTCCTGGAAAAGGGTCCCAGGTGCCAAGTACCAGTCGTGCCCCCTACATGAGGGCAGTGAAGAGCCTGAGAAGTTCAGGGCAGGGGCGCTACAGCTAGACGGGGGTGTCTAGGTATAGAATCTATCTCGGCACTTCACTCTTTGTAATGAGGATGCCCACTGTGTGCCTCGTGCAGGAACATCCTGGGATCTGCAACGTGGCTTTCCATCACAGGGGTCCCGTTCCCTGTTCTGAAATGAACAAGGATTACTTCTGTCTACCACCCTCTTCTCTCCAGCCCTGTCTCTCTCCTATCCTGCTATAGCCTGTGTGGATCCTTATCGTGCATTCACATGAAGTGAGAATAGTAGTGGTTTCCTCTGACAGCTTTTGGGATCCAAAAGGGAGAGAAGAAATGAGGAAACAGAAGAAAATGGAGGGTGTCTGGGGACATGGCAGGGCTCTGTATGTCTGGGGCAGAGCTGGCTTGGTGTGTGTGCTGCATGGGCCTGCAGCTGAAGTAGTAAAATGTGTCCAGGGACAGAGCTCTGTTTTCCCATCGTGGTGAGGGCTTCTGCTTCTTCATTTCTTTTTTCTTTTTAATTATTCATTTATTTTAATTGAAGGCTAATTACAATATTGTGGTGGTTTTTGCTCTTTTATTCATACCAAGTGGGGCAGGAAGAAGGGCTGGTTTTGTTGTTACTGTTATTTCATCTAAAGTGGATGAGGCTACTTCTGCCTGAGGGAATGAGGGATGAGGGGATAGGGCAGCAATCAGGTTAGCAGGGTTCAAGTCTGGGGAGGAAGGAAGCAAGGGAGGGATTCCTAAAGGTGGGTGTAAGAAACGAGGATTATATTTGTATAATTTTAGGTTGCTTGGTTTTTGCTATTACATAAAACTCCATTGCTCATGTAGAGTCTTTCAATAAAGTCTATGATACACATACACATGTCCGTGTGAGTGACTCTGGGGTGAGATCAAAGAAAAGGCTCAGGTTTCAGTTGATGGGAGCAGAAGGCAAGGGCCACCATGAAACTTGGGGCGCAAATGACCTCAGCAGTTCTGAAGACGCAGGGACTCCAAACTGAGAGGGAATCTGAGAACGCCAGCTCCTGGAACCTGCAGAACTTTTCAGCCACTGTACTCACTGAGCTCCTCCCAGAGGCAGGAGGTGTTAATAACTTCACATCCTCAGTGAAATATATGAAAGCAAACTATATAAAAATACTTATCTCTGGGAACAACTAGAAAACTGCTCTTGACAGCACGTGTCTGCTTATGTGAGATGATAAAGCCAGCATTTGGAAGTCTGAAGAGGCAGGAAAAAGGGAGGAGATGCTGACCACAGTGGTGGAGAAAGGACCACAGAGAAAAGAGCCCACACAATGCAGCAGCTGCAATTCTGCCACACCCACACAGTCAGAGGTGCTGTCCTCAAAGACAGAAAAGCTCTATGAAGCACAGAGAGGAATATGCATTTGCAGATGGAAGGCAAGATGGGCTGTACATTGTCCTCCAAAACATCACGGGACACTCCCTAAAGAAGTAGGGTGCGTGAGTGTGGAGATGAGCCCTGGAAACAGTGGGATAAGGCTTAAAGCAAAGAAAGGGAACAAGGGAAGGAACGGAAGTGGGGCAGGGGCCTGGCAAGTCACAGGGCAGAGCTTGGATAGAAGGAACACTCTGGGTCTAGAAAAGAGAAATGACTTTCCCCAGCTGGAACCAGGCCAGCCTCAGCTTTCCTCCCCAACCTAAGGAAAGGCCAACATCCTTCATTATGTCCCCACCTAAAAACCCAGAAACAGAGTCAAATTTACCCCAAAGCTAGTAAACCTTAAACTTCAGGTCCCCTCACTTCATTCTTTATTCTTTTTTTTATGGAGAGGGGCACATCTCTCAGTTTGTGGGATCTTAGTTCCCAGGCTGTGGGCCTCAGCAGTAATAGTGCCGAGTCCTAACCATTGGACCACCAAGGAATTCCCAAGGCCCCCCACTTTATATCTCTCATATAAAGTCTTGAGAGGGGCCATAGTAAGTGTTCATATGATCACTTATCACTGAGAAACTGCAAAAGTTAAATTTTTCTTATTCTTTTATTCTCCATAAAATGTGGCTGTGCCCCTTCCCTGAAAACTCAGCACAGATTTACTTTCAGGATGACTTATGATAAACACATCTCTTCCTGTTAGTAGTGAAAAGTAAGAGTGAAAGTTAGTCCCTCAGTCACATCCAGCTTTTTGGGACCCCATGAACTGTAGCCCACCAGGCTCTTCTGTCCTTGGAATTTCCCAGGCAAAAATACTGGAGTGGGTTGCCATTTCTTTCTCCACCTGTTAGTAGAGCATCCCTTATTCAAAGATAATGGTAAGACTCTTCTTCCTTTAGCTTGAAGATAAGAAGCTTAAAATGCTAATGACATCACACACTGGCTGAAAACCACCTTCCAAATTAGAATCTCTCAGTCAACAAATGTAAATATCTTATCAGATGCTGGGCCTGATGTAAGGAGCAGGAATTAAAGGTGCAGAAAACTGATGGCTTCCCTGTTGACTCAGACGGTAAAAGAATCCTCCTGGGGCAATGCAGGAGATGTGGGTTCAATTTCTGGGTTGGGAGGTTCCCCTGGAGAAGGGAATGAAAACCCACTCCAGTATTCTTGCTTGGGAAATTTTATGGACAGAAGAGCCTGGTGTGCTACAGTCCATGGCGTCGCAAAGAGTTAGACATGAATGAGTGACTAACACTAACACTTTTCTTCACTGAGGCGGAGCTGGGAGGTAATACACAGATGTGGGTTCTGCTTATCTCATTTGTGCTGTATGAAGAATTCTTGTCCTGCACATCTGGCCCTTGCCCAGAGTATTAGTCATGGCTCTCTAGGGAATCAGAACCAACGGGATGCAAACAGATAGAGAATTCAAGGAACTGATTCATAAGATTGTGAAGACTGGCAAGTCCAGAATCTTCAGGGCACACCAGCAGGCTGGAGACCCAGGGGAGAGCTGAGTTGATGTTGCCATCTTGAATCCGAAGGTGGCCTGGAGGCAAAATTTATTTTTCTTCAGGGCACCTCAGACTCTTCTTTTAATGCCTTCAACTGATGAAATGAGGCCAAACCACATTACCTAAGTCTACTGATTTAAATCTTCATCACATTTGTAAAAATTACCTGCACAGCAACATCTAGACTGATGTTTGACCAAACAATTGGGTATCATGGCCCAGCCAAGTTAACACAAAAAATTAGTCATTATACTCAGCATAACAGAACAGGACCACTCAAATATGATTTAAGTCAACATGCTTGTCACGAGTTGGAGACCTTCCAAAAGAGTAGTAATAACTTCATTTTGGGTTTTCCTGATAGCTCAGACAGTAAAGAATCTGCCTGTAATGCAGGAGACCCAGGTTCGATCCCTGGGTCGGGAAGATCCCCTGGAGAAGGAAATGGCAAGCCGCTCCAGTATTCTTTCCTGGGAAATCCCATGGACAGAGGAGCCTAACAGGCAATAGTTCATGAGGTCACAAAAGAGTTGGACAGAACTTAGCAACTAGACAACAACAACAGACTTCATTTTAAATGAACTCCATCATTATAGGGTCTGACTGCAGCGTGACTACAACTATATGGTGTTCTATGGATTTCTTCCCTTCCCTGAACCCTCCAGAAGGAGAATGATAGAGTGATGGGTGTGCAGGTAGGTGACACTGATTTTTAAATTTAAAAAAATTTTTAATAAAATTTTTTAAATAAAAAAAGAGGCTTTTTTTTTCTTTTCAGGTTACATATTTTAGACACCTTAGAAAATAACAAAAAATAGTTTAAAGTATTTGGAAATCTACCATAATGCTCTTACCCAGAATTAATTACTGCCTCACAGAGCTAAAAGGGTAGGATATTATTTCAATTACCTTAAGAGGGTAGAGAGCTTCCCAGGTGGCTCAGAGGTAAAGAATCCACCTGTAATGCAGATGAGAGTTTGATCCCTGGATCAGAAAGATCTCCTGGAGGAGGGCATGGCAGCCCACTCCCATAGGGAGTAGCCTGGAGAATCCCATGGATTGAAGAGCTGGGTGGGCTACAGTCCACAGGCTTGCAAAGAGTCGGATGAGACTGAAGTGACTGAGCATAGGGTTTAATATCAGAGACGAGGCCATTCCTGGTGATACTGCCTATGTACCTGATGACCAGGTGAAGGTCACTGAAGATAAGGAATTCCGGAACTGGGAGTCTAGTACTATGAGAAAGAACTAAGGATACTGACATGCCTGGAAGATGGCAACCTTGGCGAGAAGAACCTGGAGCCCAGCTCTTGGTGAATTTGGAGGGGGGCAGTGTGGTAAGGCATCAAGGAAGTACAGAAGACAGAAAATGTGACTAGCATGAGCTTCAAAGGAAGAAGTGATCAGGGTTAAGCAGACATGGTAATATCTACCCTACAGAGGTATTCTGGGAAATAAACATGGTTCTTCATATGCAACACTTAACACAGAGTGTTGTGTATACCATACAGCAGACACTCAATATGTATTAGAGATTCTGAATACATATACAGGCAATGACCAGACCACATATTGAAAATAAAACTCTGACCCACAGTCTGCAGCAACCAGCCCAGGAAGCCAGTCTGCAATCTACAAATCAGACTTGTAGAAAGTTAGCCAGCTATCACTCGCTACCAACCAGTCCAGGTAGCCAAACAATAATCCCTATAACAACTGACACACAATGGACAGGACTGGATAAATAACTAACAGCTTCCCTAATTTTTGCCCTGTTTCTAGCATAGGGAGCTTCCCTGGTGGCTCAGATGGTAAAAGCAACTGCTTGCAATGTGGGAGACTGGGATTTGATCCCTGGGTTGGGAAGATCCCCTGGAGAAGGAAATGGCAACCCGCTCCAGTAATCTTGCCTGGAAAATTCCATGGATGGAGAAACCTCATAGGCTACAGTTCATGGGGTCGCAAAGAGTAAGACACAACTGAGTGACTTCACTTTCTAGCTTAGGACCAGCCGGAAAAACCCAAATACGCGTCCCTAAGCAATCACATGAGACTTCACTTCTAGTTAGCCTGACTACAGCTTCCCTATGACAACAGCTTCCAAGCAAAGCATCCCTGAAGGCTTCTGTTTTTTCCCCCACCATGATGCTTTCCCATTCTTCTGCCTACCTGAACCTTTGCCAAAAAGCAAATAATGGCAGCTGACTCCCTTGCTGCAGCAAGCCTGACACACACGTAGGACAAGGATGTCCCCCTAAGCCACAGCAGCTGAGGGTGTGACCAGTATCTCGGTGAGGTGGGGCTGGGAGCTAATTCAAGGGCCACAGTGGGCATTATTCTGGTTGGATGATTGAACAGTATACAGTTAACTACTCAGTTCATTCTGCTTGTACTCAGTCATGTCCAACTCTTTGCAACCTCATGGACCATAGCCTGCCAGGGTCCTCTGTCCATGGAATTTTCCAGGCAAAAATAGTGGAGTGAGTTGCTATTTCCTTCTCCCGGGGATCTTCCCAACGCAGGAACTGAACCCACGTCTCTTGAGTCTCCTGCATCGGCAGTGGGTTCTTTACACCACCTGGGAAGCCCTCCGGGGTTATGGAGCACCTACTGTCAAACCTCCTTGCTCTTTACTAGACTGCAGGTACAAAAGGGACCACGGGAAGGATGTTTCAAGTTCTCCAACCTCTTCAGCTCTGGCTGAGGTATCCCTCCCCATCCTCACAAGCCTCTCTCTACCCCTCTCTGGGGTATGGCATCCCCTCACTGGCAATGGCATCCTTGGTAGCAAAAGGGTTTTCCTCTCTAATTAGCAATTATTTAAAGAGAGTGACCCAAGTCACCCACCACCCCCTCACCAGGGAAAAAAATCCTTCCCCGCCTTCTCCCAGCACTGCCTGCCCACCCTCATAGGCCCTCTGCCCTCCTGAAAACAGTTCCTTAACTTCTTCTGACAACCCCACTCGGGTACACATTCCCCAAGAACCCAAGAACCTAGCCCATCGACCTGTCCTGATGTCTTGGGACAGGAGCTAGGAGCGTGAGTACTGGGAGACAGAATTGGAACAGACACTTGACTATCACTCACTTTGTACTTCTGATTATTTGTTTTCAGTGAAACCAAAACTAAAACCGTCTAAGGGCACGGAACTACCTAGTAAACTGTAAGGAACGCACAGAGCCCAGTTCCGCCAGGCTGTCCGTGGGGCTGTGCCTGCTCCACGGCTACCCTCTTGCTAAAGAGGTTCTGGGCCAGGGTGCTAGGGCCCCTCACTTCCTCTCCCCTCCTAGGGGCTGGGGCAGAGATCAGGAACTCAGCCCGGAGCCCGCCGCTAGTCAGATAAGAGGCTGCGGGATCGCCGCCACGCCTTTGCGCAACTCATCCCAGGGGGCGCCCAAGGGACGACCGCGCAGCATCGCGCCAGAGTACCTGCCTCGCCGCCGCGGGGCCGGGAAGAGGGCAGGGGAGAGGTTGCGTATCCGCCTCTCCCGGGTCGTTGGTACGACACGGATTCAGGACGTAGAGACTGCGCGGCTGAGAAGGTTTCCGCGTCCTGCGTGGATGCGCAACCGGGACCCCTAGCTGCCGAGCGCTCTTCTCCCACGCGGGCCGGGCGAGGGCCGGCTGGCCCCAGGTGCTCAGAGGTAACACGCCTAATCTGGGGAAATGAGGAGGGAGATGGCTGAATCAGGGAGGAGTGGACTGATTCTTAGTGTCTTTTCTGCGTCCAGTATTTCTCTAGCTCCTTCTAAGCACTCGAGAAGAATCAGCAAACAAAACAAAGTTTCCCGCGCTCTCAGATCTAGAGTGGGAAGTAGCATTGACCTGATTAGTTCATATGCTGAGGTTTGGCCCTAAGCATCTAGAACCACCTCCTCCTATACGCTATTAAAAGCAAACTCCTTGACAAATTGCTCTCCAGTGTGCACCAAGGGAGGCAGCAAGTGGCAAAAGCACGCTGATTGGGAGAGGTTTGGGGCAGGAAGAGCTATACCACTGGGAAACACAAGGCCTACGTTAAGCAGCGAAATCTTATTTTCATTGGTAAACATCTTTCATCTTCATCATTGGGGCTTCCGAGAATTTCCTAAGTGCCCACCAACCTCTTTTTTAGTCACTAATATTTGAAAAGTAAGAAAAGATGGCAGTTTCATTCCTCAGGTCATAAAAACACTTCGGTTCACTCCTTATTCAATAGTTTCTGGCAAGATGGTTGAGATGCCAGATGTGGTGACAATCTGTTAGAAGAAATAGATCGGGTTTGAAAGGCAAATCATAGGAACTCACGAATGTTCTAAGTTAGAAATAACAAGGCTTAATGACCCGGCAATAATGCCCCAAACGTCCAGTTAACAGGAAGCGCAGAACAATTGACAAAGGATCAAAACTAGACCACCACCAGACTACAGGGACTCCAAACAGGCCCTTCCCAGGCATGTCTCTCTTCTTTTCTTTCTTTTTTTTTTCTTCCTTGTGATGAAAGCTTGTAAGGTCCACACTCATAACAACTTTCAAATATCTGATACACTAGTATTAGCTGTAAAACCCCATGATTTATTTATTTATAGCTTGGGGTTTATACTTCTTAACCGTCTTTCATTTCACCCACCCGCATCTCTGGTGACCACCAATCTGTTCTCTCTATGCATGAGTTTGGTTTGTGTTTGTTGTCTGTTGTTAGATTTCACATATAAGTGAGATTATATGGTACCGGTCTTTCTCTGATTTATTCCACCTAGCATCATGTCCTCAAGGTTCATCCATGTTGTTGCAAATGACAAGATTTCATTCTTTTTCATGGCTGAATGATATTCCATTGTACATTTATACATAGCATTTTCTTTGTCCCTTCATCCACTGACAGACATTTAGGTTGCTTCCATATCTTGGCTTTTGTAAATAACGCCACAGTGAACATGGGGTGATAGAGATATCTTTTCTAATTAGTATTTTTGTTTCCTTTGGTTAAATACCCAGAAGTGGAATTGTTGAATCACATAGTGGTTCTATTTTTAACATTTTGAGGAACCTCCATACTGTTTCCACGTGGCTGCACCAGTGGCTGCACCAGTGTAGATTCCCACCATCTGTGCACATCCTCACTAACGCTTGTTACTTCTTATCTTTTTGGATGACAGCCATTCTGACAGGTGTGAAGTAATATCACTGTAGTTTTGATTTGCATTTCCCTGATGATTAATGACATTGGGCACCTTTTCATTTAGTTGTTGCCCATCTATATGTCTATGTAGGCCTTTTGCACATTCTTTGATTGGGTTGTTTGTTTTTTGGTTATTGAGTTGTATGAGCTACCAGACATCTTTAATCATAGCACCAACCCTGTGTGATTAGTTTATCCTTTTAGTCTGCCTCAGTTTGAGACTCAGGTTTAGCAACAAGTGCTGGTCAGGGGCCTGGAGAGAATCTCATTGTATTAAAATATGCATTATCTTTCAGTTTATTGTACATGCTCTATGATCGTAAAGATCTTTTAAATTCCTAGTGTGCATGCATTGAATGAGTATTGAAATTTCAATACAGGAGATATGAACTCTGAGATATTTCTTCACTCTTTTGCTCCATGTCATACAAAAGGGGTTTTTTTCTTCACTATTCATAAATAAGGCCAATGTTTCATGAAAATATTGTTCTTCTTTATACTTTCTTCTTTGACAGCCTATAATTTGCTTAACTTGTTATTCCTGTTTCCATTAAGGCTATTGCTCCTTCTTTCTCTTATCATATATAAATGACCTGATATGTTATTGTATATTTTAACACCAATTTAAATTCTGATGATAGCTGGAACCACTCTTTCATTCTTCTGCATTTGTTGTAAGAAAACATTTCCAATGTTCTTACTTTTAAATCCAAACTGACTTATATAAGGGAGTGCAATCATTTGACTCTATTATGTATTTTAGTATAGTTATGCTACAGCATTTACATATGGAAATGTACATTACTTAATTATGGATCATTATTATGTCTTCTTTTAATTTCAGTTAGGACATGAAAATGACAAAAGCCATCCCTGACACCTGGCAGTCAGCCTGGCCCTCAGTGCTCATCATTGTGTTCTCCCGTGGCACATTAACCATTTCAAAGATCACCAGGATCAGACCAGGCCACTCTGAGAGCTTGATGGATCAAGGTGAAAACAAGAGCACTCTGTAATCATGTCTGAACACAGACAAATGTGAATGTGGTCCAAACCAGAGAAATGACTAAACATCTCCCTATGTTGGCTAGTACAGGTGACTACTGTTTTACGATGATAGTTTAGCTCTAATACACCCTCCTTCTGGGCAACATTTATCAAAATATCCAACTATAGAACAATTCCCGCTTCTTGATAGCATCCAATTCAAAGCAAAGCACCACTTTCATGAATCTTCCCGAAAGTCATAAAACAAACAAACCCTCCAAGTCCCCTCTCTGTGATGCATATTCTCACTTGCACTGAGCAATAGGTTTAACTTATTCAACTGTAAGTATGTTCCTGAGGATCTTTGGTTGGGAGGCATTGACAGATATTACAGTGTCATCTGTCTATCTATCTAGTCTTTGCAATAATATATGTAGATAAATTATATTACCTATGAATTTCAGTTCAAGATAATACAGGGGCTTTACAAAGTATTTGTTATAAAAAGAGGGTATTGAGTTTGATAGTTGATAGTAATTTTCTGAACTTGATTCTGTCTACAGGTAAATCATGGTACACTGTTTTGTCTGCATATAAATCCTGTGTGCAAATGCAGGCTTCACACAGGATGTCACTTACATGAACAGGTAGTGTCATACTACACACACAAAAAAATTCCTGAAACTAAATACAGTACAACTATTCTGCTCTGCAACTTCAGAAAAATGATTGGTTAAAGGAAACCAACTGAATAGAAGAAAATATTAGCAAATCATAAATTTGATAAGGTATTGATATCCAAAACATGTAAAGAAGTCATACAACTCAATAGCAAAAAATAATTTTTAAAATGGACAGAAGATCTGAATAAACATTCTTCTGTAGAAGACATAGAGATGGCCGATAGGCATGTGAAAAGATATTCAATGTTGCTATTTATTAGAGAAATGCAAATCAAAACCATAATGAGATACTACATCACACTGATCAGAATGACCATCATTTAAAAGTCTACAAATAGTAAATGCTGGAGAGGGTGTGGAGAAAAGGGAGCCCTCCTACACTGTAGGTGGGAATGTAAATTGATGCAGCCACTAGGAAAACAGTATATAAGTTCCTCAAAAAACTATGACCCAGCGACCCTTCTCCTAGGCATATATCCAGACAAAGTTATAATTCAAAAAGATACATACACCCCCATGGTCATAGCAGCCCTGTTTACAATAGCCAAGACTTGGAAGCAATCTAAATATCCACTGACAGATGAATGGATAAAGAAGATGTGGTACATATATACAATGGACTATTACTCAGCCATAAAAAGAATGAAACAATGCCATTTGCAGCAACCTGGATAGACCTGGAGATTATCATACTAAGTGAAGTAAGTCAGACAAAGACAAATATCATATGATATTACTTATATGTGAAATCTGAAATATGAAATAGTGAATTTATCTATGAAACAGAAACAAGACAGACATAGAAAACAGACTTGTGGTTGCCAAGGAGGAAGGAGGAGGTGGAGAAAGGATGGATTGGGAGTTTGGGATTAGCAGATGCAAACTATTATATATAGAAAGGATAAACAGCATTCCTACTGTATAGCACAGGGAATTATATTCAACATTCTGTTATAAACTATAATGGAAAAGATATGAAAAATAATATATATATGTAAAACTTAATCACTTTGCTATACACTAAATCTGCCTGCAGTGCATGAGACACAGGAGGCGTGGGTTTGATTCCTAAGTCTGAAAGATCCCTGGGTCGGGAAGATCCTCTGGAGGAGATGGCAACCCACTCCAGTATTCTTGCCTGGGAAATGTCATGGAAAGAGGAGCCTGGCAGGCTACAGTCCATGGGGTCTCAAAGAGTCCAACACGACTGCACAGGAGCACTGTGCCTAGTGTCTGTATCCGTATGCTAGAAGCTAACTCAACATTGTAAATTAAATATACTTCAATAAAATAAATTTTCAAAAAAAGATAATCTGGTGGACATGTATATCAATAGTTCATGGTGCTCTAAAAGCTAGCCATTTGTCATCATGTTTGTCTCTGTGCACAAGCATACACACACACACACGTTAAAAAAACAGATGGAGAGACAGGATGTGTGATTGCTTGAGTCTCCGTGATTACATGGAAGGTGCTTGACTCATTGTGTATGGCTGAGTTTGCAGGACAATCAGGCAATGCTGTTGCAGGCTTTTGAAAGTGCAGGCCAGGCTGGGGGGCAAGGGAGGTCATGGGAGACAGAGGACAGGTTGAACATACCTGAATCGGAACTCAGTTGGGTATATGGCTAGTTGTGTACAACATGCTTCAATATATTACCTTTGTGCCTTTTTTTTTTGATAATTGAGACCTCCCAGAAAATCGTTTTTATTACCATGGAAGCAACACAGTCTACATTTTACACATGACTTTTGGACTTCTTTTGTTTCACTGTGGCCTGAGATTCTTTCATTTCATCAGGTGGTGAAGAAGGGAGGCTCAATTGGAAGAGAAGACAAGCTTAGAGAAGTTAGCCTTCAAAGGTGGCCTCCTTGGGACAGCATCAGAGTAACATTGAAAACCATGAAAAATGGCAAGGAATCCAAAATGAATATAAAAATACAGTTTTCTTTGCATTGCGCTAAACATCTGTTGCTAATTTTTTTTAATGGCCCACAAACCTATGTTGCCAGAAATTATAGCTGAGGCTCAATCTGTGGCACATACAGTGGCATTAGAAAAGGGAATTATTGTTTCTATGAAATTTTTAATGGTTTCAACCCTTAAGTGTTGAAGGGTTTAAGGGTTTCAACGCTTCTGTGTCAATTGTCAGTAATTTTGAAAACAAACTTCCGCAGCAGCTTTTTGTAGTCCTTAACCTCACCGATGTGAGCAGAGTGCTTTCTTATCCCCCAGGGGGCTCTCATCCACCAGAAATAAAAATGTCCAGCCTGATCTCATTACACAGCTGATGTTCAGCAGATTTCACCATCTCTTTGATTTTTCTTAGAACAGTATCATCAGAATTCAGTGGAATAAAAATATCATTTCAGCTGGATTTTTTTCCTGTCATCATTTATACAACCTATAATTCACTGGTAATTTGAGTTTTTTTCATACAATATGTTATTCACCCTATTTTGCAAGCCTTTGTGTGCTTAGTCACTCAGTCATGTCCGACTCTTTGCAACCCCTTGGACTGTAGCCCACCAGGGTCTTCTGTCCATAGGGATTCTCCAGGTAAGAATACTGGAGTGGGTTGCCATGCCCTAATCCAGGCTGCAAGCCTTTAAATTATTTAAAAGTTCTCATTTTTACACTTTTCCTTTAAATTTCAGAAGTATGATATGCTATCAAGTTTGTGTGTATGTGTGTGTTACTCATTCTGTCATGTCTGACTCTTTGCAATCCCATGGACTGAAGCCCACCGGGCTCCTCTGTCCATGGAATTCTCAAGGCAAGAATACTGGAGTGGGTAGCCATCCTCTTCTCCAGGGGATCTTCCCAATCCAGGGAGCAAATCTGGGTCTCCTGCATTGAAGATGGATTATTTACCATCCGAGCCACTAGGAAAGTCTATGCTATCAACTTTACAAATATGTTTTTTTGTAAAAATCTTCACTTTATCTTGCTGGGGTCACTATTTATTAGAAAAGAATTGTAGGGTTTGCATGTTGGCAAGGATTCATTGTGGGCAGCTATAAAACCAAATCTTCAATATTCATCTGAATATTGTTGACTCTTTTCCTTTAGAAATGACATTTTGTCATATAGACTACATCACTATTTTCTTATATAAATGTAGAATCACCATGAAAATGACAGTTAAAATGCAGAAAGATTTGGTGACTCCAATAATACAAGAGGATTGCCACCAATGACTTCTTAAAATGGTGAACTCTTTAGTAAAGTATTCAATAAAACACAGTACAATCTTTCCTTGATATTTACAGTTTTTGCTTCCCAGAAAATTTGGTATTTAACTAAACCTTGCCAATAAACCCCTCAAAACAAGCAAACACTTCGTGTTCATTTGTAAAATGAAATTATTTCTGGGCTGAAATAATTGTAAGCAGGTTTCCACCTACATAATTCCAGGTTCAGTTAGATTATAGAGATGGATCACTATAAACAAGTTTTTTTACTTCTATTTAAAAGTCCTGAGGGACACAAGAGAAATCTTTTGCCAGCCCAACAAAATGCCAGCTTTAACCCCTATTTGTCATGACCAAAAAATACAAATTTCCAAAATACTTTAGGGAGCAGTAGTGCCCTGCAGAGAACCATTAATCTTTATGAAGATACAGTGACATATCTGTGGTTTACAAGCTAGGTTACACCTAATTTTTGTAAAAAATATAGTCACTCAAACATGATCAAGTCTGTTTTAAGAACTTTTTGAGGCTCAGTCCCACACGTTGGAGGCCCTATCTTAATTACAGCAAGCATTTAAAAATGCACCCTCATCCTACAGCTAATATACTAATAGCCAGACCTGATATGTACCAGGCACATTCTAAGTAATTTACAGCCACCTTCTGAAGTCAGCCACTTCCCTGGTAGCTCAGACAGTAAAACATCTTCGTGCAATGCGGGAGACTCAGGTTCAATCCCTGGTTCGGGAAGATCCCCTGGAGAAGGAAATGGCAACCACTCCAGTACTCTTGCCTGGAAAATACCATGGATGGAGGAGCCTGGTGGGCTACAGTCCACGGGGTCACAAAGAGTCAGACACGACTGAGCAACTTCAATTTCTTTCTTTCTCTGAAGTAAGCACCGTTATTATTCCCATTTTGCAGATAAGGAACAGGCACAGAAAGATTCAATGACTTGTTCAAAATCACAGGTATAAGTGGGGAAGCAAAAATACAAAGCCATGACTCTGATGCTGACATACTATGGCCTGTGAAACTCTAGTTAAGTTTGTATTTAAGAATAATTTACAGCATCATTTATGAGCTAGTTGAGTTGCAATTTACTTAATATTTGTCAGTTTCAGTTGTGGAGTTTTTGTTTCGTGTTTTGAGCCAGTCATTTAATTTGAGGTCTCAAACATCATGGTAAGGTCCTTAAAAGGCCTGTGAAAGTGAAAGTCATTCAGTCGTGTCCATAGCCTGACAGCCTCCTCTGTCCCGTGGAATTCTCCAGGCCAGAGTACTGGAGTGGATAGCCATTTCCTTCTCCAGAGGATCTTCCCTACCCAGGAATGGAACCCACATCTCCCACATTGCAGGAGTACTCTCTACCATCTGAGCCACCAGGGAAGACCTAAAAGGCCCGCAAACCTCGCGTAGTAAGCCTGCATTGTCAAAACATCTTCCTTGCAATCAGAAAGACCCACACCAACTTCTCAGAGACCCACCCACCTTCTCTCTCCTGGTTTTTAAGGTTTCTAAAACACCATGATCGGGCAATCCTAATCTCTAATTTTAGTACACACCCTTTCCTGGTGGCTCAGATGGTAAAGAATCTGCTGGCAATACAGGAGACCCAGGTTCTATCCTGGATTGGGAAGATCCCCTGGAGAAGGAAATGGCAACCCACTCCATTATTCTAGCCTGGGAAATCCCAAGGGAAGAGGAGCCTGGTTACTACAGGCCATGGGGTCGCAGAGGCAGACATGATTGAGTGACTAACACTTTAGGATAAGTATTATTATCTCAATTTATGGAAGAGGAAACTGGTGTGAGAGGGACTAAAGTCCTCACTCAATGTTCACATTGCCTAAGAAATGATAGAAGTGAGAATTCAATCCTAGTCCTTAGGGCTCCAAAACCTCTGTCCCTCATTCTGTTTAGTTCCCATGGGGCTTTCCTGTCCTTTTGTGTAATACTCCTTCCTTGGTATACGGAATGTCAGCAGGTTTCCTAATGTCCCACCACCCAGTTCCCATCAGCATCTCTTGCTTTCTCTTGTAAGGAAGTTCTTTCCTTACAGCCGCTGCCCTCCCATTCCAGAGCCAATGAGGCCCACACTCTAGTTAGAGCACAGCCAACTGCAGAGGGTGTTCTGGATGGGAAACTCCAGAGGAGGATTTTCTCAATGCCAGACCTCACCTGCTCCTCTTTTCCTGAGCACTAAAATCACCCATCACTTCTCCTAACCATCCTTCTTAGAGATCCCTCCTTCCCACAACCCCAGAGGCCATGACTGCACCAAATTCTCCCTCACCTTGGTGGTCTGGATCCCTGAGGATCCAAAGCATAGGGAGCAGATATTACCAACTGGTTCCCCTGTCTCAAGACTCCACTGGCCCTTCATCTGGAGGCCTCAGAGACTGAGGCTGAAATAGAAAAATTTTATTGGGCATGTGGTCAAGTAGAGAGAGCGGAGAGAAGAGAGGGAGTGGGGACACAGGCAGAGAGAAGCAAATGAGAGACCCCTCCTATAGCCAGAGAGAGAGAGCGCGCATGTGCACAAAAACAGGGGAGAGGAACTTGGCTCCCAGACTCTCCTGAGGTCATTCCTCAGGCCTCATGAAATCTGCCAGTATCCTTCCAACACACTCCCTTCTTGCCACTGAAGTTCCCTGCATCACCTGCTGAGCCCCACTGCAGCCCCAGGGGCAGGAGAAAAGGGATTGGCTCACTAGTCCCAACCCTCCCAAACCCATCCCAATCTGGCAGGTTGTGGCACTAAAGTGAACTTTCTGAGAACCTGTTACCTGCTCACCTCTGAGTCACAGATATTTCAATAAATGATATAGTGTTGAGATAAGAGATGCCAGT
>SJYV01029701.1:1433282-1512427 GCA_006410875.1 Neotragus pygmaeus
CATCTGAATGCAGAGTTCCAAAGAACAGCAAGGAGAGATAAGAAAGCCTCCTCAGCAATCAATGCAAAGAAATAGAGGCAAACAACATAGATGAATTTCACAGAAACAATGAGAAAGAAAGCAGACACCAAAGAGCAAGTGCTGCATAACTCCAGATAAGTGAAATTAAAAAACAGGAAAACCAATCTATCATAATAGGAGTCAGGATAGCAGAATTTCTATGTTGACTGGGACTGGAACTAGAGAGGTTTCTGGGGTGCTGGAAATGTTATATGTTGATCTGGGGGTGGTCATGTGGGTTGATGTATTTGCAAAATTTTCTTGAATAGTACCCAGAAACATTTATTATGGGTTCCTCCCTTTCCCAACAGCATTTCCTGATGGCATATAGCGTTTCCCCTTGCTGATCTGTTTCCTCGAATTCCTGGGTCCCTTTTCCTCCTTCCTGACCCTGGAGATTTTCCTCTCTGGAAGTTCCATCTGAAGGCAAGAGCTACCAAATGGAATTAAAATACTCTTAATCAGAGGACTCCAGGTTCTCTGTTCCATCTGCCAGTTTTCAAGTTATTGCCTTTCAGTTCCAAGTGTATATATAGCTCAGTGATAAGTGAACTGGACCTTACAATATTTCTCCTTTGCTACCTGGACACTGGAGAGAGACCGGAGGAGACTGGAAAGAGATGGGAGGAGGAAGGAGCCAGTCTTCCAGGTTCCACTGTGTTCCCCTGGACAGTATCCTGCAGCAGCAGACTTCTGCAGCACCTAGTGGCTACATGCATGGGTTTTTTTGTTTTGTCTTATAAATTTTGAGGATTCATGGGGATTAGTGATCTACCAGTTATAATCTAAGTAAGGCATGGGACCTTTATTGGAATTCTGCCAGTTTGACAAATACTTTTTGGGGTTTTTGTCCACGTGGCATGTGGAATTTTGGTTCCCCCATCAGAGATCAAATCTGTGTCTCCTGCACTGGAAGTGTGGAGCTCTAACCATTGGACAACCAGGGAAGTCCCTACACACATGGTTTTTGTAGCACCCTGCAGCCAGCAACACTGGCACCTCTCCGTGGAAGCTCCCTGCATTCCCCAGGGAACTGTTCCGCAGTGAGCCCTTCTGGCTCAGGGCCTCAGCAGACTTCACCACCTAGTGAGCCCTGGCTGCCCCTTCTTTAAGTGAGGTCTGGAGCTCAGCCTCAGAGGGAGTCCCTCTTACAAAGAAGATTAGCTCCTCCTTTGTGTCTGTCTCAGCTCTAGGGGTAGTGACTGCTCCCTAAACCATTACTTCTGTACTCATCTGAGTTTTCTCCACCAAGTAAGCCAGCCTTTCTTTATCCCAATCCTGTTACAGTTAAGTATTCTTTGCATTAAACCTTCCCTGTTCAACTTTCTGTGTGGTTTCCATCTCCTGATTGGACCCTGACTGATTCATTCCCCTTGTGGGGTTGTAGCAATTGTCTGAGTAGTGATGTACTGAGGCAGAAAGCTCTGCTACCAAATTATGGAGTGACCCTGGGTATCTTAGTCTGACTGGGCTGCTATAACAAAATACCATAGACTGGATGGCTTAAACAGCTAACGTTAATATCTCAGAGCTCCAGAGGGTTTAAGTCCAAGCTCAGTACTGACATGGTGGGGCCCTTGGTAAAGGCCCCCTTTTGCAGATGGCCACCTCTGTAACCCCACATGGCAGAGAAAGGGATCATCTCTTTGTCTCATCCTATAAGGGCATCAATCCCACTTATTAGGGCTCCACCCTCATGACCAACAGTCTCCCAAAGATCCCACCTCAACATGTAAACCACCAGGAGTTACAATTTCAATGTATGAGTTTAAGAAGGGGATGCAAACATTCAATCCTAACATTAGGAAAGTCACTTTTCCTCCCCGGTTTCTCCTGAGGTAAAATGGGGGGATGTCTGCTTATCCTCTTCTACCTTCACAGAGAAATTGTGAGAATAGAGTGGAAGCACTGTGAGATCCTTGGTGGAGATGTGCCGCAAAAATTCCTGGAGCTATGCCACCTACTAAACCGAAGTGAAAGTGAACGTTGCTCAGTCATGCCCAACTCTTTGCCACCCCATGGACTGTAGCCCACCAGGCTCCTCTGTGCATGGGATTCTCCAGGCAAGAATATTGGAGTGGATAGCCTTTCCCTTCTCCAGAGGATCTTCCTAACCCAGGTCTCCGGCACTGCAGGCAGATTCTTTACCATTTGAGCCACCAGGGAAGCCCTCCACCTACTAAAATGGCTCATAAAATTGACTGTTATGTAAACCTCTGTGTTAATCAACTGCCACCCCTCCCACTCCAGGGAAGGAAACAAGGGTGGAGAAACGCAAGGCCTGGAGGCTTCTGGAGGGGCAGCGGGGTCTCCAGGAGACTCCAGACAAGGGCAGATGGACTTCCCTTGTAGCCCAGTGGTTGGGACTCTGCTTTGCAATGCAGGGAACACAGGTTTGCTCCTTGGTCCTGGAAAATCCTATATACAGCAGGGCAATTAAGCCTGTGTACCACAACTATTGAGCTGTGCTCTAGAGCCTGGGACCCACAACTACTGAAGCCTGTGTGCCTAGGCCCATGCTCCGTAACAAGAGAAGCCACCGCAAAGAGAAGCACCACACTAGAGAGTAGTCCCTGCTCGCCACAGCTAGAGAGAGCCCAGCAGAAACAAAGACCCACGGCAAAATAAACAAATAATAAAATTTTAAAAGGCAAGGGTAGATGGTAAGACCTACACCCTGTCTTGACCCTCAGATTAAGCTGATAGTAGGAGTATACCCAGATGGCGCAGCAGTAAAGAACCCACTTGCTGATGCGGGAGACGCAGGAGACTCAGGTTGGATCCCTGGATCGGGAAGATCCTCTGGAGGAGGAAAAGGCAACCCACTCTAATATTCTTGCCTGGACAGAGGAGCCTGGTGGGCTACAATCTGTGGGGTCACAAAGAGTCTGACATAACTGAGCAACTGAACACACATACACTTTCGACACTAACTAAAGCTGAAATGTGGTGCTCTTGCTCTTTGCAACTCCAGGTAATGCTGTGCTCATCACAGTTTTGCAAGTGGCCCTCTGCCGAGGTCCAGGCTCAGCAGAGTCCAGGGATATCCTCAGGATGGACGACGTCGGCAAATGAAGAAAGACAGAGAAAGAGATAAGGAAAGAAAAACATGGGGAGACCAAGCTTCTTCGGTGAGCGAGACCCCTCACTTTATTTTCAGAGAGGGCTTTTATACCCTGAGTTGTACATACAGCAAGGTGGAAAATGCAGAGTCAACTCAACATTCCATTAGTATTAACGTTTGTTGATATCAGGTTCCTTCCTGCAAGAGTCTTATTTTTGTACATTATCTTCTGGCCCGGAGGCCTGTTGATATTTTATGACCTCTTTTTTGATAAAGGTTGATCAGCCAGAACAATAATTTTCCCTTAAAGTGTTTCTTCTTAAATTTTTAGCCTGTGTCACCCTTAAAGTACAGAGTTACATTTTTATGGAGCAAAGATTCAGCAGATTCCAACAAAGAAAGAACTTCTTAACTCAAAGTCTAATGTTGCTAATGCTAAAGCTACTGCTTGTTATTTCTACATCCTGACTATATGCACTCCCAGGAACACAATGGATAAGGGGTGTGAGAACCTGACAGCAAGCATTGGCTCAACAATGTTGCAAGAGTCTGGATAAACCTGCCAAGTAAGCTAGAATGGTAACAGGGGGGTTGAAACACTCCTTTCATGCCCAGGAGATTTATCAACTGGAGCCCTAAATTAACTCTTTCCAGAGACAGGTGGTCAGGGACAGCCCCCTGTTAATGTCAGAAGAGTTGGTGAAAGACATAAAATACTAAGACAGACAGATTCTGGTTTGGGGGTAGATGCTCGAGCAGGTCCAGGGGGTCCCTTGAGTCCTGATCTCGCCTTTGCCCATCAGGCCTCTTCCTCATGATTTTGCCATGGGCGGGATTTTCCACGCTGGCTACCGGCAGCCCTCCCTGGTGCTGTGCAGTGTACAGCGTGTGCAGCTGTACATGGCTCTAGCTGAGCGAGGCTGAGGCCATGGTGGGCCGTCTTCTCTGAGGTCCTGAAGGGAAGGCCCTTCAAACAAACTGATGACATTGAGAACTTGCACCAAACCTCCAGCGGCCACAGAACAATCATCCTGATTTCTACCTGATTGGCCTTCGGCACTCAAATGGCAGCCATCTCCCCTGATTCCTTCCCCCGCCTATAGTTCTTCCACCAGTACCTCCATCTTCAGGTTTACAAAACTCCTTATCACACACCATCACCTCAGAAACGAGGAACCCACCTTATGGCAAAGATGTGAATGGACATAGGCTCACAGGATCTATTTTTTAAATGACTTTATTTCTGTATTTATTGGCTGTGCTGGGTCTTTGTTGTTGCATGAGCTTTTTTTTTTTTTCCCCCTCTAGTTGCGGTGAGTGGGCGCTACTCTCTAGTTTCGTTGTATGGGCTTCCCATTCAGTGGCTTCTCCTGTTGCAGAGCACAGGCTCTAGAGCTTTCAGACATCAGTAGTTTTGGTGTATGGGCTCAGTCGTTGCAGTTCCCGGGCTGTTGAGCACAGGCTCAATATCTGTGGTGCAAATGGCAACCCACTCCAGTATTCTTGCCTGGAGAATCCCATGGACAGAGAAGCCTGGTAGGCTACAGTCCATGGCGTCGCAAGAGTTAGACATGACTTAGCAACTAAAGAGAAAGAGAGAGATAGGCTTAGTTGCTTCAAGGCATGTGGGATCTTCTCAGATCAGGAGTCTTTTGCATTGGCAGGTGGATTCTTTACCACTGAGCCACCAGGGAAGCCCTCACAGGATCTATTGACCTTACTGTGTTTTTAGCATTGGAAACCAACTGGAAGAGAACGCTGGAATGGCCTGTTAAAGTCTCATTTAAGACACAGGCTTCAGGAAAAAAAAACCTGTGGGTTTGAGGTGCATCCTCTAAGTTGAGGTAAAGGCACTGGCCAGTGGATGATACACAGAGTTGTTTTCCTATAGCTGTTCAACACACATCTAGGAACCAAGAGACAGCAGTGGCATTGACCCCTCCCACCATCACACAGAGTGGCCTCTTTTCAGACTTTCTGATTTTGATAGATACAGCTTTATGCTCTGTTGTATCAGAAGACCTGGCTCTTGTAGTGGGGGAAGGGGAAGAAAACTCCAGACAAGCAGTACCATAGGGTCTGAAACTACACCTACTACCTAGATCCTTGGGAATCCCATGATGGTGAACCAATAAGGAAAGATTACAGGCAGGCAGGGGGTGATAATTGACTCTCATTGCCATGAAGAGCTAGAGTAACTATATGACAGGGGCAGGAAGGACCACGACTGAAACGGGTTCCATGCCCAGGATAATGGTGAGCAGTCAATGACTGCAATCGCTGCCCAACAAAAGCAAGGTAGCTAAGGTTCAGATCCTTTGGGATGAAGGACTAGGTCTCCCCAGTCACCAACTCACACCAATCGAAGTGCTGGCTGACAAAGAGGGAAATCTATGATGGTGGTGGAGAAGGAGATGATAATAGTAATTTCAGCTTTGGGACCAGCTGCACCAGTAGGGACCATAGTTTCTTCTACTAACACTCTTGTATTATGTTCCTGCAGAGATTGTGGCTGACCGCTTTCTTGATGGGGTCTCTATGGAAGGATGTGGACCTGATGGAAGGCAGGAACAGGTTGGAGTGATACAGGGGCCTTCTTGTGCACAGATTTTCTTGGCCACAGCTCTGACTCCAGCCACTGCTTTGGCAACCAGTTTTGTACAACCTTCAGCTCTCAGCCTGAGCAACCGGATTATGCCTTGCCTTGGGCCCTTACTCCCTTACTCTGAAAAGTCCTTCTTCCCTGTGTCTTTTGGACCCTTCTTCTACATTTCTTCCCATTCTTCTCATTAGATTATTATTATTATTATTAAAAATAGTGTATGTTTATTTGTGGGGAACATGATTCCCAAGTGAACTCCGGGAGTTGGTGATGGACGGGGAGGCCTGGTGTGCTGCAATTCATGGGGTCACAAAGAGTCGGACACAACTGAGTGACTGAACTGAACTGAACTGATTCCCGAGGGAGCAAGGCATCTTATCATTGATCATCTTGCACTTGGGATTCATGAACTTGAGCATCTGAGCCAGCAGGCGGCTGCTCACCGCACAGCCCTGTCTTCTCGGTCTGGAAATTTCCCCTCTGGTCCTTGGTCACGGGCTTCCACCTCAGGTAGCAGGGCCCAGCATCCTTGGTCACTTTCACATCACCATTGCTGGGAGGTTGACTTCCCTGACAGGCTCTGGGGCCTGGTGTCCAGTTGCAGTTGTTTGGCCACCGACATTTCAATGGTCTGCTTCCCCTGCTCCAGCTTGCTGGCAGCTGCCTGAAGGGTGGAGGAAGTGCTGCCAGCCTCGCTGCTGGGTGTGCCCAGCCAGCTGTTGCCTCCCAACCACGTCTGCTCCCTCTTAGGGGGCATCTTCTTTACCATAAAGCGCACCAGGGAGGTTTCTCTGTTGATGTCACTCTCCTCGCTGCTGTGTTTTCTCTGCTTCTTCTCCTGCAGCATGAGCACCTTCTTGTCCTCCTGGGGCAGCTTCTCCTTCTGGCGTTCATCACAGCTCATGCTCTGCCTCTTCATGCCCTTGGGGCTCTCCCCCTGCTGGGTGACGTTGGGCTTGCCCTCCAGCTCCTCCTGGGAGTTGCTGCGGCCGGCGGACATGTAGCCCACCTCCTGGCCCTTGAAGTCACCATTATCTCTGACCTCAAAGGCCTCATCATCTGATCCCTTCTTCTTCCGGCCCCCCTTGCTGGGTGGCGCCTTCTTTTTGACCTTGGGGCCCAGCCGCCCTCCTCTCCTCTGGCCTTGCTGTCGTGGGAGGACATCTCCAGGTCATCCTCCAGGTCGCAGATGCGCAGCTCAGCAGCTTTTCTGCGGCCTGGCTTCTCTTTCTCCTTGCCATCCTCCTCCTGGTTCTTCCACCGCAGCTGCTGCTTGATGCTTAAATGGTTCGGGACTGGGTTTCTCCTCTCCCACTCCTCCCAGGCTGTGAGCGTGTGGCCTTTGGACAGCGGCATAAAATTGTACCAGTTGTGCACCGGGAAGGCCTCAAAGGCTCCATCAGGACACTGGGTGAAGATGTAATCTGATGTGTGCTCTATCACGCCTCCCCCCTTTATGCCCTTGAACTTCCGGCCCAATTAGCCATCCACCTGAAGCAGCCAGGGCTGGTCCTTGGGCTGGGACTCCTTGAAGACAATGCCGTATTTATTTCTTAGCGCTTCTTCCCCGAGCTTGAGGCTGAACCCCCTGTCAGCTCCCGACTTGGGCATCTCCTTCTCTTGGTAAATTTTCTTGTTGCTCAGGTTGTGTTTCAGCTGGGCCTGATTCCAAGTAGCGAGTTTGACTTTATTGGCTGCATTGAAAGCCATGATATTAAAATTTTTGGTAGTATTTTGGGAACTAGGACAACATACTCAGTGACATCCTGACTGCTGGGGCCGAGGGCCACTATGTGCGATGGTCAGGGTCCAGTTGGAACCTCGTTCTTTTCGCTTCCTCCAGGGTCTGTGTCCTCCCATCTCTGGGAAGCCACCCTTGAGGGATCAGGTCTTTGGTCTAGATCAAGGACCCCAAGCCCAGGCGAGGTACCATCGATCCTGAGAAAAGCTATCCGGAGGTGGCGCTGGGTCAGCGGTCAGCCTCGGAAGCCTCCCATGCCATGTCTGCACCTGCGCAGGCTCCTAAATCGGAATAGAAACTGTCCAGCAAGCCTAGTCCAAACAAACTACTCCAAGCTGAAGGCAGTACCTTCTGTGCCTGGCTCACTGGCTGCCAGAAATATATATATCCATCCAATCACGAGAATAACTTCATCATGGGATGACCGGGTCATGTTGATAACTCAATCACGCCGATGATGTCTCACGCGGATAATTCAATACGTGGATAACCCAGTCATGCAGAGTCCTATGTAGCTCTTTTGGTTCATCCTGATCTCTGGTGGCTCAGAAGATAAAGAATCCGCCTGCAATTCAGAAGACCTGGGTTCGATCTCTGGGTTGGCAAGATCCCCTGGAGGCGGGCATGGCAACCCACTCTGGTATTCTTTCCTGGAGAATCCCCAAGGACAGAGGAGCCTGGTGGGCTACAATCCATGGGGTCACAAACAGTCAGACAAGACTGAGTGACTAAGCACAGCACAGCCCAGTAAATATAGGTTCTTCCCAGAGTCCACTCTTAGGCCCAATTCTTAATGTACACATTCTCTCCAGACAGTCTTGTCACTCACATTGCTTTAATCTTTACTTTTATTTAGCTACTTCCCAGCTCTCCAGCTCTACTCCCATATTTCAGACCCACATTTTCAACACCTGTCTAGGGACTTGAACAAAGAAAGCCAACCAATATTTCAAATTCAGGTAGTTCTTGCCAAAGAGTGACCGGTCTTTTGCTATATGAAAGTTGTGGGCTCTACATATTTAAAGTGTTTTCTATTTTTACCATAATGATTAAGAAAAGCACACACACACACACACACACACACACACACACCACAACACACTCCTGGGATTCTGAGCAAGAGAAGTTAGTGAGCATCCCTCCACCATGCCACCACCACCCCCAAATTCTCAGTACCTGATTTTGTCCTCCACCTTGCCTCCACTGCATACTTCACATTAAATCTATAGATATGCACTTACCAGTAATTAAAGCCAACAATCTTGGTTGTGCATCCCAATTCCTGCCCTCATCTTCCATATTTCTAGCTCATTCCCTTATTAACCAGACTCCATACAAGGACCTAAAGTCCATTTTTCTCAGTCCCTCTTTCCCCACATGTTCCCTCTTCCCTCCTTGCCAAATTTAATTTCCTCAGCCAATTTTTACAGTTGCTCTCTTTATCATAACCTAATTCCCCTGCCCCTCTTTCACTTCATAATACTCAATTAGAATCATGAGAAACCAAGTTAAATCCAGCCCTACACCTCCTCCACACCTGTCTTCATGCACGTGAACCTGACTGGAGAAAAAGATATTAAACTGCCTTTTTCTCTTTGAACTCATGACCACAAACCTCAAGCACATCTCAACTGTCAGTAGCCAGACAATCACCTGTTATATCCTATAATCCTTTCACTCTCCTATAGGTTTGAATGACGATTTCTTCACCTGTTTTCCCCTCACACCTCCAACACCTTCTCTGTTTTCACTCTTTACTTGCAACCTTGCTTCCTGTTTTACTGAAGAAATGAAATCTGTCCGAAAAGAACTGTGCTGAACTTCCACCTACTGCATCTGAGCTGGTATATTCTGTCTTACCTTCTTGACTATGGATAAACCTTCTTCAGGTCCTGAGTAAAGCCAATCCCTTACCTCAAGGACATCTCCCCAGTAAATCTATCTCTTTCTCTCTCACAACATCAGATTTTCCCTCTCTACTCTTTCCCATAAACATACAATCGTACTATCATTTCTCCTATTGTTGAAGAAAAACTCTTGGCCCTTCCTTCCTTTCTAGCTACCATCCCATTTCTCTGCTTCCCTTCCTTTAAAAAAAAAAAAAAAGCCACTTGAAAGTATCCTTGTACTCATTGTCTTCAGTTCTCTACTGAGTCCACTTCAGTCAGGCTTTGGTCTTTTCAAAGGTCTTGGAACAATATCACCAGTGACTTCCGTGTTGCAAGATCACTGCCTCTTCCTCTTGGAGTTCATTGCCTCTTCCTCCTGAAAATACTCTCTAATAACATACCACAATCTCTGAATTTTCCTTCTTCCTCACTAGCTACTCCTTCTCAGCCTCCTGTTTCTTCAACTTATACATCTTTACTTAGGAGCACTCCAGGGCACTCTTTCACTTCTCTTTCTATAGAACTCCCTTGGCAATCTCATCTAATATAATAATGTTAAACATCTTTTTTTAAACAGGCGACATTTTAAAAAAATTGAAATATAGTTGACTTACTAATATTGTGTTCATTTCAGGTGCACAGCAAAGTGATTCAGATTGTTTCCAGATGATTTTCCATTATACATTATTATAGGATATGGACTACAGTTCCCTGTGCTTTACAGAAAACATTTGTTGCTTGTCTATTTTATGTAAAGTAATTTACATGTTAGTCCCATGCTCCTAATTTATCCTACTCTCCCTCCCTTTCCATTTGGTAACCACAAGTTTGTTTTCTATGTCTGTGAGTCTGTTTCCGTTTTGTATATCAATTCATCTATATTATTTTTAGATATTTTATAATATTTGTCTTTGACTTTCTTCACTTAGTATGATATTCTCTAGGTCCATCCATGTTGCTGCAGGTGGCAATTTTTCATTCTTTTTAAAATTTATTTATTTTTAGCTGCACTGAGTCTTCGTTGCTGCATGAAGCCTTTCTCTAGTTGTGAAGAGCAGGGGCTACTCTCTAGTTTCAGTGTGCGGGATTCTCATTGCAGTGGCTTCTCTTGCTGTGGAGTACAGGTTTCAGTAGCTGTGGCACGAGGGGGCGAATTAGCTGTGACTCAAGGGCGAGTGTGCAGGCTGCAGTAGTTGCAGCTTGCAGGCTCTAGATCATGGGTTCAGTGGCTGTGGCAGAGGGGCTTAGTTGTTCCAAGATGTGTGGACTCTCCCTGGACCAGGGATAGAACCCATGTCCCTTGCACTGGCAGGTGAATTCTTATCTACGGCACCTCAGGGAAGTCCTTATTCTTTTTATGGTTGAGTAATATTCTATGGTATATATATACACCACATCTTCTTAAACTAATCATCTGTTCAAATTGTTAAAATGGTCATACTATCCAAAGCAATCTACAGGTTTAATGAGATCCCCATCATAATACCCATAACATTTTCCACAGAACTAAAACAAAAAATTCTAAAATTTATGTAGAACTACAAAAGACCCAGTGTCAAAAGGAATCCTGAGGAAAAAGAACAAAGCTGAAGGCCTAATTATCCCAGACTGCGGACAATATTACAAAACTCTAGGAATCAAAAGAGCAGGATATTGACACAAAAATAGACATATGGATCAATGGCACAGAATAGCAAGCCCAGAAATAAACCTACATATGTAGGGTCAATTAATCTTCAACAAAGGAGGTAAGAATGTACAGTGGAGAAAAGACAGTCTCTTCAGTAAGGGCTGTTGAGAAAGCTAGACAGCTACATGTAAGTCAATTAAGTCAGAACACACCCTCACACCACCTACAAAAATAAATTCAAAATGTTTAAAGACCTAAATATAATACATGACACCATAAAACTCCTAGAAGAGAACATAGGCTGAACAGTCTCTGACATAAATCATACCAATATTTTCTTAGATTGGTTTCCCAAGGCAAAAGAAATAAAGGCAAAAATAAACAAGTGATACCTTATCAAACTTAAAAGCTTTTGCACAGCAAAGGAAACCATCAACAAAATGAAAAAAAAGGCCTACAGAATGAAATAAAATATTTCCAAATGATGCAACTGACAAGGGGTTAACATTCAAAACATACAAACAGCTCATACAACTTAATATGTATTAAAAAAAAACTCACTCAAAAAATGGACAGAAGACCTAAATAGACATCTCTCCAAAGAAGACAAACAGATGACCAACAGGCACATGAAATTAGTGATGCTCAACATCACTACTTGTTAGAGAAATGCAAATGAAAACCACAATGAGGCAATACCTCATACCAGTCAGATGGCCATCATTAAAAAGTCTATAAATAATAAACGCTAAAACGTATGTAAAGAAAAGGGAACACTCTTACACTGTGGGCGGGAATGTAAATTGAGGAAGCCATTGTGGAAAACAGTATGGAAGTTCCTTACAAAACTAAAACTAGAGCTACCATATGATCCAGCAACCCCACTCCTGGCCATATATCCGGAAAAGGTAAAAACTCTAATCTGAAAGACACATGCTCCCCAATGTTCACAGCACCATTACTTACAGTAGCCAAGACATGGAAGCAAACTGAGGCTCCATCAACAAATGAATGGATACCACCATGTGCAGTATCACATGACACGCAAACATGTAAAGACAGGGAAAGATGTACAGTTTTAACATTACGTTATGTAGGATGTGACACTTCAGCTCTGGGGTAGGGGCAGAGTCTTTGGTTGCAGCCTCACCCAGAAGTTCTACTTCGAACCACAGGCAGATGCTCCTTCAGTCCTAAGACCCAAACACATCAGGCAGCATCTGGGCCAAGAGTAATGGTCAGGATCACATCTACCTCCTGATGGTTCTTATACCCATAGACCAACCATTTTCTTTCCTTTACCAAGGAGGCTCCTTTTCTTTTAAACATTTAAAACTCTAACAGAAGAGATTTCTAATTAAAATTAGCAGATTAAACATCTCTGTTTATTTCCATTCCCTCCCACATCCTTTCTAAAATTAAAGTGAAGGATTTGTTTTTAATGGATAAACCTACACCTACAAGAGAATGAGAAAGAAGGTCCATCAGCCAATAAGAGATTTTGACAAAATTCTGGAAGACAGGAAGCAGAAGGAGTGACAACTAAAGTCCAGAATAAAGGAAGCTGCAGATTTGAATATTGGCACAGAGAAAAAATACCGAAAAAAGCTGTGTCGCCCTACAGAATGTCAGAGAGGTTCAGTTCTCTAAGGAATCAAGCAGAGTAGTACAGCAGACGGCAAGTAGGGTTGAAAACATGGTGGCTAATTAAAAGTCTATGTAGAATTTAAACAACGCCTCCATTCTGCCCTTCCCCCATTTCCCCTCTGGTCAAAACAGACTTCCACCCTTCAGTGAGGAGAATAGAATTTCCTTCCCTAGAGAAATGAGTGGCCCAGAAAATAGAATTGCACCTTATGGAATTAGAGGCCCCCAGCATAACAGGCTCCCACACAATCATCCCAAAGCAAAGCCCATCCCCACCTTAACATTCACTCAGGGCTCCTCATATCCTTTTTGTGCCATGCTCTTAAATATGAGTAGTTAATTGAGAATCACTGGAAAACTGAGGAATGCTTCCAAAATAAATAAAATCAGGATTTAAAAAATGACTCTACAGAGATCACATGGGATAATGATAGATTGTTACATCCAGATCTCTTCATACAACCACTAAAACCCCTACAAATTAATAAGGAGAGCAACTCAAATCACATAAAATCTGTATCTACATTGTGACTACAAGGCAGAGATTACACAAACTTTAATTTACATGTAAAAAGATAACTAGACATATGATATCAGCAAAGCTGGCTCCAGAGCTCACTTCAGAGCAGAAAATCAGGTGACGACTGAAGGGAAGAAGGATGGGGTCAGGGGAATCCTAGCAGTGTGAGAACATGGATAAAAGTCATCACTTTGAAAAGACAGGGTCTCATCTTGAGCAGAAGAATGCTGAGAATGATTCTCCAGCTCCAGCCACAAATGCAGGAGCCATTGCAATGTTCATGCCCAAGAATGACCTGCTTGCTATCTATGAATTCCTTTTTAGTGAGGGGTTGGTGGTGCCAGGTAGGATNTATGGATGTGAGAGCTGGACTGTGAAGAAAGCTGAGCACCGAAGAACTGATGCTTTTCAACTGTGGTGTTGGAGAAGACTCTTGAGAGTCCCTTGGACTGCAAGGAGATCCAACCAGTCCATCTTAAAGGAGATCAGTCCTGGGTGTTCATTGGAAGGAATGATGCTAAAGTTGAAACTCCAGTACTTTGGCCACGTCGTGCGAAGAGTTGACTCATTGGAAAAGACCCTAATGCTGGGAAGGATTGGGACAGGAGGAGAAGGGGACGACAGAGGATAAGATGGCTGGATGGCATCACCAACTCGATGGACGTTGAGTTTGAGTGAACTCCGGGAGTTGGTGATGGACAGGGAGGCCTGGCGTGCTGCGATTCATGAGGTCGCAAAGAATCGGACACAACTGAGCGACTGAACTGAACTGAATAGCAAGGCTTGCAGGATCCAATCAGGGATGTAACCCAGGCCCCGTGCAGTGAACCACCAGGGAATTCCCAGTAAAATTTAAGTATGAACTGAATATCAGAAGATATTATTCAGTTAGTGATATGTGTTTGGAGCATAGTAATGATCTTGTGGTATGTAGAAAAATGTCCTTATTCTTAAATATATGCTGAAGTACTTAGGACTAAAATGATGATGCCTACAAATGATTCAGAAAATCAGAATAGTTTGTAAATGTTGTAAAATACTATGACTGATAATTAGGGAAAAGATATATGAGTATTCAGTGCACTATTCTTTCAACTTTATGTAAGTTTGAACATTTTTAAATAAAAAGTTGAAAGAAAAAAAAAACAGGAAAAATGATCTTGGAGAAAACACGGCTAACTCAGGGAACAAGAGAAAACTTAAAAATATACATACAGTATCTTCAGGGAAACTTGAGAGGCTATTACAAGCATAAAAAAGATCGCCGTCTCCATAAAAAAGAACAGAATACTTTAAAGCTAGAAAATTCAGTAAATAAGATAGCACTCTTAGAAATTAAAAATTGATCAGTGAAAAATTTTTCAACAGAAGGACCAGTAAATAAATCAGAAAATAAGTTTTAAAAAATGACAAAATAGGAAATGTGAGAGAAAAGAGGAGAGCTATAGATATCAGTCCAAGATTGCAACATCTGACTAAAAACAGCCCTAGAAACTGGAAATAGAAACATATTGGGGAGGGTGGGTATTTTCAAAATAGAAAGCAAGAAATTTTCCTAGAGCTAAAAAACATTTGACCTCCATCCAAGATCACAGAACAATGAATGAGAAATAACTCCACCAAGGCATACTTGGGCTTCCCTGGTGGCTGATGATAATCTGTCTGCAATGCAGGAGATCAGGGTTCAATCCCTGGGTCAGGAAGACCCCTTGGAGAAGGGAATGACTACCCACTCCAGTACTCTTGCCTGGAGAATCCCATGGAAAGAGGATCCTGGAGGGCTACAGTCCGTGGTGTCCGAAAGAGCTGGACATGACTGAGAGACTAACACACACACACACACACACACACACACACACACACACACACACGGCATACTTACGTCATTTTCGTGTAGGTTCAAGATACTCGGGATACAGAGATTGTTAAAAGATTCCAGAGACATAAACAAACACGCTAACAAGTCACCTACAAAGAGCCAAGACTCGAGCAAGTTTCTGAACATTTTGACCAGGTAGCTTGATGCTCACAGCCCTGAACGGAGCACACCTCGTGCCGAGAACTCGCCCTGTGGAGGGCCCAGGTGTGCTATGTGCTAAATAGCTTCAGTCCTGTCCTACTCTGAGACGCTATTGTCTGTAGCCCGTCAGGCTCCTCTGTGCATGGGATTCTCTAGGCAAGAACGCTAGAGTGGGTTCCCGTGCCTTTCTCCAGGGGATCTTCCCGACCGGAATGTGAATGCGAACCAGTCTCTTACGTCTCCTGCACTGGCAGGTGTGTTCTTTGCCTCTAGCGCCACCTGGAACCCCAACGCCATTGTTAGTGGCATATCTTTCTTTTTCACAAGAAAGTGAATCACTGCAGTGCGAGGAACACCAGCTTATCCACCTTTATAGCCCCTTCTCTTCTTTAAGTCTAAAGTCTTGCAAAGAATACATAAGTTCTTTTGAATAAGTTATAGTCAGTCAGTCTCTGTCTCTCCATCCCTCTCATTACTTCCTTCTCTCCCCTTTTCTGTCCCCTTCTTTCTCTGCTCATTTGCTCATCCTGGAAATGCTGATGGAGATCCAGTGTGCTGGGTCAGGGGCTATCAGATGAACAAAGACCAGTCACAGGTTCCAGGAACCCACAGTCATGAGGAGACAGACTCTGCAGGGGGGACATGGCAGTTCTGGGAGCCTGGCAATCTTCCTCCCCAAATTAAGAACACTATCCAGGTGTACTCCACAATAGTTTAGTGCTCCCTATTCTTTTTTTCTTTTTAAAGAAATTAGCTGTTTTGTTTATTTATTTATTATTGGCCATGCCACACTGCATGGGGGATTTTAGTTCCCTGGTCAGAGATCGAACCTGTACCCTTTGCCTTGGAAGCTCAGAATCTTAACCACTGATCTCCAGGAAGTTTCAACACTCTCTATTCTTAAACTTGAGTTAAACATTAGGCTAGGCTTCAGCAGTATGTGAACTGAGAACCTCCCTGAGAAGCTGGGTTTTGAAAAGGCAGAGGAACCAGAGATCAAATTGCCAACATTCATTGGATCATAGAGAAAACAAGGGAATTTCAGGAAAACATCTACTTCTGTTTCGTTGAGTATGCTAAAAAAAAAACACCTTGGACTGTGTGAATCACAACAAACTGAATATTCTTAAACAGATAGGAATACCAGACCATCTTACCTGTCTCCTAAGAAACCTGTATATTGGTCAAGAAGCAATAGTTAGAACTGGACATAGAACAATGGACTGGTTCAAAATTGGGAAAGGAATACGTCAAGGCTGTATATTGTCACCCTGCTTATTCAACTTTTATGCAGAGTATGTCATGCGAAATGTTGGGTTGAATGAATAACAAGTTGGAATCAAGATTGCTGGGAGAAATACCAACAGTCTTAGATATGCAGATGACACCACCCTAATGGCAGAAGGTGAAGAGGAACTTGATGAACATCTTAAAAAACATCTTGATGAAGGTGAAAGAGGAGAGTGAAAAAACTGGCAAAAACTAAGATCATGGCATCCAGTCCCATCACTTCATGGCAAATTGAATGGGAAAAATTGGACACTGTGACAGACTTTCTTGAGCTCCAAAATCACTCTGGACTGTGACTGCAGCCATGAAATTAAAAGACGCTTGCTCCTTGGAAGAAAAGCTTTGACAAACTTAGACAGTGTATTAGATAGCAGAGACATCTCTTTGCCAGCCAAAGGTCCATATAGTCAAAGCTATGGCTTTTCCAGTAGTTATGTATGGATGTGAGTTCGGATCATAAAGAAAGCTGAGTACTGAAGAATCGACGCTTTCTAATTGTGGTGCTAGAGAAGACTTCAAGGAGATCAAACCAGTCAGTCTTAAAGGAAATCAACCGTGAATATTCATTGGAAGGACTGATGCTGAAGCTGAAGCTCCAATACTTTGGCCACCTGGTGCGAAGAGCCAACTCATTGGACAAGACCCTGATGCTGGGAAAGATTGAAGGCAAAAGGAGAAGGGGGTGACAGAGGATGAGATGGTTAAATAGCATCAGTGACTCAATGGACATGAGTTTGAGCTCTCTCTAGGAGATAGTGTAGGACAGAGGAGCCTTAGCCGTCCAGGGTGGATCGCAAAGAGTCGGATGTGACTTAGCGACTGAACAACAACAAAACAAACATGAATTGAATTTTCTATTTTTCTGATTTAAACTTTTAGCTAAGTTTTTACTTATGGAATTTTGTAGAGGATCAATCTCCTGAGGAAAGAAAAGGTTGCTCCTTCATACCCTGCAGGGAGAATCCACAAATTCCCTCCATCTGCTGTACCCCCTCCCCGTGTGAGTTGTTCCTTGAAACAGGAGGCCACAGGATGTTGACGAGCCCTCATCAGCAGAACTGGGCCTGATGATGAAAGCGGGAGCGAGGCAGGGACTCTAGGTGCCCGGGAAGGGAGACAGAGACGATGAGGCTCTTCACACAGTTCCCAGAGGAGTATCTCCCCCTAGTGGCCACAAGTGGGAGCTGCTGAGCTCTCAGCCGAGGAAATGCCATCGGGAAAGTGTAAGGCTTTCCACATACACATCCCACCCCACCACACGTCCACGCTGAAGACACTGGACCCCCTTTTCAGAGTCTGGCCTGTGGAACAGGCACAGGCCACCTGGAGTCTGGGGTTATACAACCTGGGTCCAAGATAGAACTTACAGGGGTACTAGACTTTCCTTCGGAGAAAGCAATGACACCTGACTCTAGTACTCTTGCATGGAGAATTCCAGGGACGGGGGAGCCTGGTGGGCTGCCGTCTATGGGGTCACACAGAGTTGGACACGACTGAAGTGACTTAGCAGCAGCAGCAGACTTTCCTTGGCTGTACCAGAGACCTCTGCCCAGGCCTGCTCTGTGAAAGCAGCTTCCAAAGGAGCCCTTCTGGGGCCTTGATGAAGTGAAGTGAAGTGAAAGTGAAAGTTGCTCAGTCATGTCAGACTCTTTGTGACCCCATAGACTATATAGTCCATGGAATTCTCCAGGCCAGAATAATGGAGTGGGTAGCCTTTCCCCTCTCCAGGAGATCTTTCCAACTCAGAGATCAAACCCAAGTTTCCCACATTGCAGGTAGATTCTTTACCAACTGAGCTATCAGGGACCTTGATAATGAAGCTTATCTACAGCACCCTTCCTTTGCACAAGTTCCTTCTAAGGCCAGGGGAGTGCCCTTAGCAAGATGTTCACATGGACATGTTTATGCAAAATCTGCAAGAGTAAGATTTTTGGGGGTGTTATTTTTCCAAAAGGAGGGTCTCACTTCTTTAGCTTTGTATGCTAAGTCGATTCAGTCGTGTCCCATGGACTGTAGCCCACCAGGCTCCTCTGTCCATGGAATTCTCTAGGCAAGAATACTGGAGTGGGTTGCCATTCCCTTCTCCAGGGGAACTTCCTGAACCAAGGATCAAACCTGCGCCTCTTATGACTTCTGCATTAGCAGGGTTCTTTACCACTAGCGCCACCTGGNGATTCCAGCTTGTGCTTCTTCCAGCCCAGTGTTTCTCATGATGTATTCTGCATATAAGTTAAATAAGCACACAAACTCTCTATATATCTGACTCTGACTGTCACATAGTGGCCACTTGTTGTAGAGCTCTCTGAACAGTTCTTTAACTCAAATATGCAATCCCCAGCCCCACTTCAGCCCCTGGAGGCCACAGAGGACTTTGGGAGAGCAGTCTGTACAGGGGTCAAGAACATGGGTCAGGCAGATGTAGTCATGCGTCCCTCCTTCTTCATCTGAAAGACCGGGATAATACTCTTTGGGCTGCTGAGGGTACTCTCTTTGGGCTGCTGTGAGTATAGAATACCCAGAAATACTTCTGTCTCATGCCTGGTCAGTAGGAATTGCTCTAGGAACAGTGGTTATGGGGAGGTCCATAAGTAGACATCTACTCTGGGAATGAATATACGTATATCTCTAACTTCTTCTCAATGGTAGAAATTCCACCTGTCAATGCAAGAGATGTGGATTCGATCCCTGGGTCAGGAAGATCCCCTGGAAGAAGAAATGTCAACTCACTTCAGTATTCTTGCCTGGGAAATCCCATGGACAGAGGAACCTCCCCAGGTTACAGTCCAAAGGATTTCGAAGAGTTGAACACGACTGAGCGACTAAGCACACAACTTCAATTCAACTCTCTATACGAAATTAGGCCAAATAAAATTGCCAGTATTTCACTGTTTTTTGATCTATAAAAATGGCAGTTTCACATGATTCCCCCCAATAGAACATCTGATGACAATAATTACATAGGGTGACTGGAGTGTAGGTAATTGGTAGAGACCCCAGTACCTCTCATGGTGTATCGTGCTTTGCCTGGAGAGGTTGAGGGAGGCAATTGGATTCCTATCTCTCTGCTCCTTTTGGGAGTCCTGCTCTGTAACCATAAAGGCCTCTGATAGAAAATAAATAAGTATGGGGATGCAATGTACAGCATGGTGACTTTAGTTAATAATACTGTATTGTATATTTGGAAGTTGCTAAGAGTAGATCTTCAGAGTTCCCATCACAAGAAAACTCTGTGTGGTGACGAATATTAACAAGACATTGTGATCNGGGGATGCAATGTACAGCATGGTGACTTTAGTTAATAATACTGTATTGTATATTTGGAAGTTGCTAAGAGTAGATCTTCAGAGTTCCCATCACAAGAAAACTCTGTGTGGTGACGAATATTAACAAGACATTGTGATCATTTTGCAATATGTATAGAATTGAATCATTATGTTGTACACTTGAAGCTAATATAACTTTACATGTCAATTATGCCTCAATTAAAGTCATTTAGAAAGTTCATCAGCCAGACCACAGAGGATCCCTCTGCCTCCAGCACTCAGTCCCTCTGTGGCACCAGCTGCGCTCTGGATCGCGGCTCTTATTTGGAAGGCGCTGCAGCTCTCCTGGCCTCTTTCTGTCCCAGTCTTTGGCACCCAACCCAGAATCTTTCTTTTCTTGCCCGGCCCTCAGGGAAACAGGGCCCAGATGGAGTCCACACTGCAGAGGGACTGAGGGGCCTGGTGGCCACCCTCCTCCACCCTAACGCTGTCCCTGAGGGTCATAATTTCACGAAGGTACCCTCGGGCTGCTTATTTAACTCTTTGCACCCCAAGTGGACACTCTCTGAGAACACATGCAGAATCCCAGTGCCCCTGGCACAGTCACAAAGCACAGTACTGACAGCCATGCTGGGCGCTCAGCTGGCCAGTGGGTCAGACCACAATCACAGGTGCCCTCGGAGAGCAGAGCAGAGGATGCCACACAGATTGTGTCGGCGGTGTTTTCTGAGAAGCAGAGGCTGACTGAACTGAGAGGGCACAAAATCCGCTGGTAAGCAATCCAGGAAAGAAAGGGGAGGCAAATGGACTGGGGATGGACCAGTGTCACGACGCAGACACGTCAGTTTCTGCCAGCCCCACGGGAGCTCTGGAACAGAGATGTCCAGGGTGTCCTGTTTAGAGTCCCTTGAGCAGTAACAGCCAGGCCCTGTCATGCTCACACTGGCTGGGCTCAGCTCAAAAATGGAAACTGACCTTGATCTTGGACCCAGATGCTGAGGCTGTCATCTCATCTCAGATCTCAAAGTTTCTCAAAGGAGAAGCAGGGAGTGCCGCTCTGTGTCTCGTTCAGTGCATGCCTTGTGCTGCATGGACCCACTTTTCCACACACAGGGGGCCAAACTCTGGGGGCCTGTCTTCTTTCCTGAAAACCTACAAGAGGGAAGTTAAGGGAATGAAATAGAGACCTCATTCACTCTATCTGGTCTTGGGGCCACAGCTGGGACCCATCGCCTCCCTCCTCTACCCTTCATTCTAAATTCCCCTTGCCCTCAGCTACCACCTGCATGGTTTTGGTGGTGTGGTCTCATGCCTGTGGTCTGAACCCAAGGCCTGGTTCTTGAGTCTGAGCCCATGGAAACAAAGAAGATGCACATCCAGACCCTCCTTCAAGAAAAGATGTGCTGGGACTCCCCTGACAGTCCAATGGTTAAGACTGTGCTGCCACTGTAGGGGGAAAGAGTTCCATCCCTGCTCTGGGAACTAAGATCCCACATGCCAAACAAATGACGTGGGCAAAAAAAATAAAATAACATGTGCTGACCAACCTCGAGGGGTGTGGCTGCTGACTGCTTCCAGCTCTTCGTTTCACTGGGGTGGGCCCCAGCCCATCACTGAGCAAGATGGCGGCACAGGGCCTAGCTTTGTACCAGTCTTTGCTCTGGAACTGCCCCACTGGGTGGCAGTTTATCATATTTGCCTTTCCATCTGATGGCTGCCCCTGCTCAGTCCTGCCATCCCCTTTTCTTTCACACTCGTTGCCCTCCAGTGAAATCTCTGCCCCATCTCTGCATGCCTAACTCTCTCCACAGCTGGTTCTGGAGAGTCCAACCTGCAGCACTTGGTACCAGCAGTGGTCCAGAGAGGCATCCACCGTGGGAGAGGTGCCAAGCAAACAAAGTGATGTGGGCAGCCTTTATCGGTGGCCACCCCATTATCATCATGATGGACACATGAGCCAAGTAACAATGATGGCAGAGAAAGAGGCTACTCAAGGCCCCAGTGGCATGCATTCACTCTTACCAAAGGCAGTCTAGCTGCTGTGGCCTCTGAATGTCCAATCTGCCAGCAACAAAGACCAGTGCTCAGGGTGGTATTATTCCTTGAGGAGACCAACCAGTCACACGGTAGCAGGTTGATTGCACTAGGTCCCTTCTATCCCCAAAGTCAACAGTTTGATTCACAGAGATAGATAACTCGCCTGGTATAGGTTTGTAAGTTTGCCTTTCGTGCCCATAAAGCATGAAATACAGCACTAGTAGTTACAGAGTGCCTAATTCACAGATGAGGAATCCTGTACATGTATCTTTTCTAAGACTGTACTGAGGATTTTTTACCTTTATTAAGTTATTTACTTTTGGCTCACTGGGTGTTTGTCGCTGCACACAGGCTTTCCCTAGCTGCAGTGAGTGGGTGACTTCTCCTGTGTTGCACAGGCTCTAGGCTCACGGATGGGCTCGGTAGTTGTGGCTACAGGTTTAGTTGCTCCAAGGTACTTGGAATCTTCTTGGACCAGGGATCGAACCCGTGTTCCTTGCATTGGCAGGCAGATTCTTAACCACTAGACCACCAGGGAAGCCCCAAGGACTTGTTTTAATTGAATATGGTGAGACCTGCAGATATGAAAATGAGTGTCATGAAGGAAGAAATTTATACTCACAGATTTCAAGAAGGACCAGTGTTGGTCAGGAGGCGGAAGAGGGGCAGAGCATGACTTGAGCTTTTTGGGAGTTCTTATGAGAAGGGATGGGCAAGACAGGGTAGATATTCTGAGTAAGTTCAGGGTTGGATAGTTTGAATGGTCTCCTTGGGCTCTGGGGTATAGAGGTGGATGCTAGTTAATTGGTACCTGGCCATAGGGTGGTTTAGAACAGGGTATGTGAAAGTTTGGTAAAAGAGAGAGTTGGGAATGTGGCCTCTGGAATGACTGGTTTTCACATCAAAGGTGCACTTGCAGGGAAGTTGTTTGCTCTCTTTAGGAGTTAGTGAGCCCTGGGGGGACAATCTCTCCAACATCAAGGCCTCAATGGCCAGGGGATCAAGACTACGTGAAACACGGATTTCCCTGGAAGTCCAGTGGTTAGGACTCTGCGCTTCCACTGCAGGGGGCACAGGTTCTATCCCTGGCCAGGGAACTAATCCTGAAAGCGAGGAGGGATAGCCAAAGAATACAGGAAATAAAAATACAGACCATGCAACATCTAACCAGGGAATTCCTTTGCAGCAAAGGAAACAATGCATGATCACAAGAGTCACTGGCCCCATTACCTGCCACATCACTTGGAGGCAGAAATTCAGGGATTTGGTACTTTCCAGGGTGTCTACCCAGAGTCCCCATCCCACGTGTCAGGGTCCCACAGATCTGCCTTGGATGAGTATTCAGCCATCTTTGGAGCCATATTATGTTACTCAGCCACTCTATCAAATCCTGACTTTCATCTCCAGCTCATTTTTCTTCATCAACTGTGTAAGATGAAGAATTCTTTGTAAATTGCCAAAGAAACCTTTAGGCTCTCACGCTTATTTTCAGTTGCTTGTTCATTTCCCTCAGCTTTTCACGATGTGTCTGTAGGTTATCAACCCGACTATTCATTCCCATTTATCCACATGTGTGTGTGCACACATGTGTGTACAATTACACAGACATGTTTTTCTTTCAAATGCCTCTGCCTACGTTTTTAATGCCTAATCATCACACAGGCTAATTTGTTATTCTCTACCTACACATTCTCCCAAGTCACCACCAGTGAAATATTTAGTGATGGGACCAACAACCTGTGCTGGGGGCTGTCCATACTCCACCTACCACATGGGATGTTGGCCTCTCTGCCAGCCGGGTGATGGAGTGATAATTTCTCAAACTCCATGTTACTGACTAATTTCTCCAACCACTCCTAAAAACAGATGCCAATATGGAATAAGGAGTCTAAAAGTTTCACGGGTGAGTAGCATTTATGAAAAGAAAAAGGCAGATGCTGGAGTAGGCAGGGAGAATTCTCCAGCTATGATGCAGGCCTGCTGGGGTCTCTGCTTGCCACACTTTGCTCATCACCCATTAGGGGATCTGGTGCTGGAGGGAAGTNTTCACGGGTGAGTAGCATTTATGAAAAGAAAAAGGCAGATGCTGGAGTAGGCAGGGAGAATTCTCCAGCTATGATGCAGGCCTGCTGGGGTCTCTGCTTGCCACACTTTGCTCATCACCCATTAGGGGATCTGGTGCTGGAGGGAAGTGGCTGGGCTCTTATGACACCACCTAATTGGGCAGCTGGCTGGAGGTAACCCTGAAAGGATGCGCTGTCAGCAGGAACACTGAGGTTGACCCTGAAGGAGACTATAACTGAAGCTGTCAGCTCACCAAAGCTGGGCAGCTGGGCAGCAAGTCCTTTCTGGAAGGGGTATCTGAGAGCAGCAGCTCCAGAGTGCAGCAGAGATGATACGACACACGGAGAACTAGTTTTGTGTGAGCCTGGGCAGAGTACAGTCAAAACACAAGTCACTTCCCTGGTTAATCCAGTGGTGTTGGGTAGAAGATTACCAAGAAGATAAAGTAGGAGTGGATTTTGCAGACAGAGAGAACCAACTGGTCAAAGACCAAGGAAATGAAAAGCATGGGAATGTTCTAGAAAAATACAGAGAATTCAGAGGAGCTGAAGCATAATGTTGGTAGGTGGGGGGATACAGGCATGAGTGATAGAAGGGGATAGACCACACAGGATGTTGTTTGCCCGGCCACGGAACTCCAGCCTGCAGCCAACACAAGGCACTTGAAGAATGTTCATTAGGGAAATGGCACCGTCAGCTGTGAATACTAGCAGGCCCTCTCTAGCAGCTATATAGGAAAGAGAAACCAGGAGGTGGAGAAGCCACTGAGGGTCAGGAGGATGTTTTCATGGCCCAGCAGAGAGCTGAGATGGGGTGGTCAGAGGAAAAGGAAAGTCTGCCTCTGCTGGAGGAAGAACTGGCTGGATGTGGTAAGGGACTGGTTGTGGGGGGTGGAGGAAGGGAGGAGCCTAGGACAATGGCCTGATTTCTGGCTTGGGCATCCAGTTGGTTGTTCAGAATTCAGTTCAATCGCTCAGTTGTGTCCAACTCTTCGTGACCCCATGCCCTGCAGCAAGCCAGACTTTCCTGTCCATCACCACCTCCCAGAGCTTGCTCAAACTCATGTCCATCGAGTCAGTGATGCCATCCAATCATCTCATCCTCTGTCGTCCCCTTCTCCTCCTGCCTTCAATCTTTCCCAGTATCAGAGTCTTTTCCAGTGAGTCAGTTATTCCCGTCAGGTGGCCGAAGTTTTGGAGCTTCAGCTTCAGCATCAGTCCTTCCAATTAATATTCAGGACTAATATCCTTTAGGATTAACTGGTTTGATCTCCTTGCAGTCCAAGGGACTCGCAAGAGTCTTCTCCAACACCACAGTTCAAAAGCAGTAATTCTTCGGCACTCAGCTTTCTTTATGATCCAACTCTCACATCCATACATGACTACTGAAAAAACATAGCTTTGACTAGATGGACCTTTGTTGACAAAGTATGTTTCTGCTTTTTAATACAGTCTAGGTTGGTCATAGCTTTACTTCCAAGGAGCAAGCGTCTTTTAATTTCGTGGCTGCAGTCACCATTTGCAGTGATTTTGAAGCCCAAGAAAATAATGTCTCTCACTGTTTCCATTGTTTCCCCATCTATTTGCCATAAAGTAATGGGAACGGATGCCATGATCTCAGTTTTCTGAATGTTGAGTTTTAAGCCAGCTTTTTCACTCAACTTTCACTTTCATCAAGAGGCTCTTTAGTTCCTCTTTGCTTTCTGCTTGAGAGTAGTGTTATCTGCATATCTGAGGTTATTGATATTTATCCCAGCAATCTAGATTCCAGCTTGTGCTTCTTCCAACCCAGCATTTCACATGATGCACTCTGCAGTTGGTTGTTCACCTACTCCCAAAAGAGACCAGTCCATGTACTCTCTCTCTCCTTCTGCCCCAGTCTTATCTTCCCCTTGACCCATGGTCTGTTGTCCCCACCCCATGTTCCTCATACCACTGGACATTGCTTATCCTCCTGTCTACCTGAGGCATATGAACAGCAGACAGTTCAGGAATAGATCCCAGAAGAGGCTGCCAGGCATTTCCCATGGACAGCTCACTTGATACAGCCCCTGGCCCGGTCATCTCTCAGCCCCAAGCTCTGGGGCTCTTGGTCCCATAGAAATGGGTGGTCCAATAATTAAGCCCACCACTCCCACCCAGACCTGCTTCTTCTCCCCTTCTGCCTCACCCCCATCCCCCTTCTTCAGTCCCTGAGTCTAGAGTTTCGTCTTGTAATCTCTTACCACAGGGCCCTCCACTTCCAATGCCTAAACCTTCAAGACCAGATTCAACTGCCACCTCCTCCCCGATTCCCCCACGTGGAAGTCTATCTGCCCCTGTCCCTACTGGCCTTGGTGTTGTCCTCTCCACTCCATTTAAAACCTCCATTGTGAGGTTTTAAACTCTTCTATGTATCCTTTGCAACATGTCAAGAATCCAAAGACAGTGCCTGCTCCAGGCAGGGCCCTGCGCAGAGTAGGGGTAAGGGGTTTGTCCAGAGAAGGAAGGAGGAGGCTGAGCCAAGACCTGGTGGGCAGGACAAGAGGCAGACTCGGCCCTGGCCTCTCAGGGCAGGAGGACCCGAGTGTCAGTGGCTCCATCACTGCCACTGTGTCTTGTCAGGGCAGCCCAATCAGGGCATGCAGCTGTAGCATCAAGGCTCAGAAACAGCACCAGTGCAGGGGTGCAGCAGAAAGCAACATCCAGAACCTAAGTCATAGCTCTTCCCTTATAGCCACAGAAAGAGCTGGGGAAGGGCAGGACATAGGGGTTCAGGTGAGGGTGGGGAACTTGGCCATCAACCCAGGGCATCCCAGTTGACATAGTAATAAATGACAATAAGTGCCATCTATTGTACAGCCAAGGTGCCAAGTNTGCTGGCCGAGGCATGGGCACTCTCTTGGGTCACCTGACTCCGGCCCTGCTTATCTATTCCACTGGGCTCTGCTGTGCAGTGATGGTGTCCCCGGCCCTCTCATGGGGGCAGAAGCTCCTCTTCCTCCCACTTTCCTCAAAGGACAAGCAAGGCCAGAGGTGCGGCACCGAGTGCATGCAGAGGCGGTGGTGAAGATGGGAACCGGCATGATACTGATCTTGGGAGAGTTCTTCCCGCCTAGAACCAACCATTTTCTCCCAATAGACTGGGAGGACCCTCAGAGGCCTTTCCAGCATCATAATGCACGGTAGCATGCCACCATCGTTGCGTTCTTCCAGCTCAGTGCCCTCGTGGATCTCACGAGCCAGGCATGGCTGGTGCAGCAGAGCATGAAGCTGGAGTGGGCGGCCACAGCCTTGGCCCTTGTTGTGATAGTGCTGGAAATGGTGGCCCTCATCGAGCACAGGAACGCCCTGGAATTCCAAGTGCACACCATGCTGATGCTGCCTGCCTTCCTGCTGGCCCTGGTGCTCACCATCAAGGTCTGGGCCCCTGACCAGCCCCCATTCTGGGTGCTCAAGGCCTGGCTGATGCTGGTGTCTGGCTCCTGGCTGCTAGTGGTGACCTCGATGCTGCATGCCCCACTCTCCTTGCAGCCCTGGTAGGCAGACAGCCCTGTGGACCTCGCCTTTGTCACCACCTTCTTCTGCTGGCTCCTGGGCTTGGGGGTTGTTGTGCTGGCTACTGTCTATGGCCTCTGCAGCCTCTGGCACCATTGCTGCTCCTCCTGGAAAAGGGACCCAGGTGCTGAGTACCAGCCGTGCCCCCAGGCTAGGACAGTGCAGAGCTTGAGCAGTTCAGAGCAGAGGCCGTGCTGCAGGATGAAGTCATCTAATCAAGACTGTCCTGTCCCCAGCTGTGCTTTGCCTTGTTCCTATAAAGCCGTGTAAGGGTGAGTGACATTGCAAGGTCTTGGGATCCACAGTGTATCTTCCTGTCTCAGAAGCCATGTTCCTTGTCCCCAAATAAGCCTGCCAGCTTCCAGGATGGTTTTTTAATGCTGTCAGTCTATCAGCCTGTCTAGCCTACTGTGTGAGTATGGTTTCCAGGCCTCTCTGTGGGGACTCCAGGACTTCTTCTCTAGTTGCTACTAGAATCCAGGAGGGGTATGGGATTGGAAGGTGGGAGATGAACATGAATTGGATGGCTAACCCAGTCTTCACAGCCCCATTACATCACTGATATCTGATAGGAAAGTCTCCTTTTCTTGCTGTTCTTCTTAAAAAGTAGATTGTCTCTCCTTGACTTTTCTCAAAATTTGGGATACTGCTACTTTTTGATGTTTGGTAATAATAAACACAAAACTCAAGAAGATAAACCTCTCAAGGGTGGAGAACAAAGGAGGTAACAGAATAAATATGGTGATCTTAAAACTAGCAGCAGGTTCGTGAGTATATCAATAGGTAAATAAAGTGAAAGACCAATCATGGATCAACATAAGAGTTTGTCGTGATCCAAGGTCATAATTAATCCATTGAAGATCCGTTTAAAGCTGTGGATAGAAGTAGGCATGAAGTTGTCTCTTGGGTGGGAAATCCTGTGTGCATTTGTGCCTGAGGCTGGAGAGTTGAATGTGAGAGAGAGAGACGGTAATAGTGGCTCTCCTCCACATTTGTATGTTGTGAGGATTTCAGATGCCTTCATTCTTCTTTTTGTTTTTGTGTTCTATGTTAATTATAGGAGGCTGGAGAACTTGTTTAAAAACAAAAGTGACTCTATTCCCTTCTGCTCTGAGGGGAAAGGGGGCAGGGCTGGCGTAACTGGCAGCAGATTCTGGAGAGGAAAATGGGGACCCAGGCACTTAGTGGAGGCTGAGCCTGGAGAGGGAGGGATCTGTGAGGAGTTGCAGCTACCGGGATGTTTTTTTTTATGATGGTTGTTTATGCTGGATGGTTTTTCCATCCATAAGGCAGCTAAAGAAATGTGAAAGATGATGGCAACACAGAGGGAGAGGTAGGTTACTGAGATTTTGCAGTTCTTAAAATTGGTGGTGGGCAGGAATATCTAATAACTAATGCTAAAACCGTTTGTCCTGTGATGTAAAAATCCAGCCTTTTCAGAATTAATGGCAGAAGTTGTTAAAAATCTAGATTTATCTTCTTCAACAGATGTTAGCCAAAGAGGGATCAAAGTTGTGATTGTACAGCAATTTTTGAGGTGAGTTATGAATAAAAATATTTTTAATCTATCCTTTTCAATAAAGTTAGCTTCTCAAATAAATGTTTTAGGGACTTCCCTGGTGGCCCAGTGGTTAAGACTCCACGTTCCCAATGCAGGGGACCTGGGTTTGGTTCCTGCTCAAGGAACTAGATCCCACTTGTCGTAACTAAAAGATCCACATGCCGCAAGGAAGACTGAAGATCCTGCATGCTGCAAATAAGACCTGGTGCAGCCAAAGAAAGAAATATATATCAAATAAATGTATTGTGTAGTTGATTCTAAAGGAAAACAAAGTCAAGGGACATATCTGAGTTGGTGGGATACAAACAATCTCAGTGGTACCAAAGATGCAGGGAGGGACTCAGAGCTAAAGGGAACCTCAGAGTGTCAGCACCCTAGAGTCCACAGGAATTTTCAGAGCCTGGGACTTCTCTCAAAATGAGGAGAGGAGGTACAAATAAACCAGGATGTCAACTGACACATTATGTAGATGGAATGAAAGCTCTGTAGAAATAGGTATCCCTTAGCCCAACTAGGAGTCCACTGCTTCTACTGGAATGAACCTCCTTGCATGGGTTGTATAATCACAACATTTGGAAGTCTGGAGAGACAGACAGAAAGGAGAACATGCCCATCGTAGAAAGGCATGCACAAAGGATTGCAGAAAGGATTGCAAATTGAAATTCCACTAGTGGGAAGGCTGCAATTCCATGATGGATTGTGTGGTCAGAAATGCTGTCATCAGAGGCTGAAAATCTTCAAAGGGCATAGAGCGGTTTTCTAAGAGGGCAGGTAAGTTGAGCTGTGGTTTGAGGTTATCACTGAACATCATCTAAAGAAGCCGTGTTCTTGAGAATTCCCTGGCCATCCAGTGGTTAGGACTCAGCACTTTCACTGCTGTGGGCCCAAGTTCGATCCCTGGTGGGGGAACTAAGATCCCACAATCAGCACAGTGCAGCCAAAAAAAAAGAAGAAGAAGAAGAAGAAGCTGTGTCCCTGAGCATAGAAAACAGGCTACGGGAACTGCATGGCAAATAATTAAGTTAGAGGAAGAAGGGCAGCAAGAGAAGGAACAGGGAACAGGAAGAGCCTGGCAGACCCATCCTGGAGGACAGGCCCCAGAGGCCTGAGGACAAAAGATGCCTCATTCCTCCCCAGAAGCTTCAACAGCTGGAACCAAACCAGCCCCCACTTATCTTCCCAGGGAAGCAGGGACCCCCAAGGAGAGAGCAGGCATCTAATTCTGGAGATCTAATTCAGGTGGACTAGATCAAATTTCAAGAGCCCTGTTGGCAAACATGTCTCTACACCTTCTAACCAAAGATCCAAGGGTGAGCAGATGAGGAAAGATACACGGAGCACAGGCTTCCAGCTAGCCTCCTGCAGAGCAAATTCTCACAGTTGGCCCTGTGTACCTTTGGAGGCCCTGCCGACAATGAGCAGCTTTCTCTACACATCTGTGCTCTCACCCAGCTCAGCAGGAGTCCAGTCAGGCAGACATATGATTCACACCCACAGATTTCTCAAGTGTTTTTGAGACTTAAAAGAATGCCAGCTTCCTTATAAAAGGAGCTTACTCTCAGATATCATAATTGAGATGTCACTCCATTGTGCTATTTCCATGGAGGAAAAAATAATATTGATTCATTTTTTTCTGCTCATAAAGTAATAAAAGTTCATTGGAAAACAGCTGGAATCTCAGAAATGTATGAAGAATAAAATTAAAATTGCTCATTAGGCTGACCATTCATTCAATCAACAAACTGGGCTCAGGTCTGCTTTGGGCAGCAGAGATGAACAGAACTGATAGAGTGCTTGCTCTTGTGCTGTTTCCATGCTAGTGGGGAAAGCAAAAAAGAGACAATTCAACAAGCATAAAATACATCAGGTCATAATAAATAGCATGAAGAATAAACAGGGCAAGGAGAGCAGGGAGACGGGGTGGACATAGTATGAACTTCATATTTAGAGGATCAGATGACATTCTACCCAGAAAGAAGCAAAGATAATTTTGAGAGTGTTTTCCTCCCAATCTTTTAAATATATGTTAACATCCTTATTATTGGTTGCAAGTTTTCATAAACATTTTTTAAATCATTTTTTTCCTTAAAAAAGTAATATTTGTTCATTTTAGAAAATCTAGGGCATATGGAAAAGTAGAGACAAGACAAATCTCCCACAATCATACACCCAGAATCATCCTTCTGTGTCACATTTCTCTCCTTCTGTGTCAACTGTCAACCCACATAGTATTCACACTAGGGAATTCTGCTTTTGAGAAAGTATCAGAGGCTACCATTTCCCCTTTTGCAGGAAAAGGCCTTCAGAAAAACCCAGGTGCTGCCCTGTCTGGATGACCTTGGACTCTCCAGCCAACATGTTGCTACTGAGAGAGTTGGACCCAAGTAATATGTCCTAAATGCCCAGAGTCAAGTCTCAGAGAGATGGGCCACCTTGTGTCAGACTCAAAGGGAGCTGAGGCACACTCTTTGTGTCAAAGTTAGAGGCGTGATAGAGACTAAAACCCCCAGGGGGATCAGGCAGGAGCCAGAGAGAAGCAGCAACAGTCTGTGCCCAGAACCAGAGCTGTAAGCCCCTCCACTCCAGAGGCTGGGAAGTCCAGGCTGCTCTTTAAAGCTCCTACAAAAGAGATACCATTGTCTTGGCAAGCCCCAAAGATTCTGACCCTCCTCTAAAGAAGAAAGGTGGATGTTATCAGCTGCCGTGGTTCCCTCCCTCTCTGGCAGTGTCTCCATCCTGACCACATCCCTCTGGGTCTGGGCTTCTTCCTTCTTGCTTCTTCTTCTCAGGAGAACATCATTCTGAACCTATGACCCTTCACACTCACCCCCACACCCTACCCAATCAGGTCATTAGAAGGTCTAATAAGCAATGATGTTCTTCAAAAATCTTCGAGCATGACCACTGAACCCTGGGAAGGGTTTGGTTATCTGTGATGGGTAGAAGTGGCTGATCAAAGGTGTTGGGACCTTCTCAGGATCTGTGCTCATGTCCTGCCTATTTCACTACAGTCCAGTACTTCGAACAGTCTTTGCTCATTCTCCTATAAAGTCTTGCTACTTTCTAACTGTGTGTTAGTATGAAAATTACTTGCCCTTTCTGAGCCCCAGTTTCCTGGGACTGGTAGGAATTGGTCCTAGCATCCCCCAATTTCACAGTTGCCTAGGGTCAGAGCCCAGAGTCATCAGCACAGAGATTGGGAGCCCCAAAGAGGCAACAGGGAGCCCCAAAGAGGGGAATCCCACTTGGTGGAGAAGAGGCTGGATACAGGCTAGCTCCATGTGGAAGGTGTTACAGAAGCTGGGCCTCGGAGTCCCTCTAGCATAGTTTTTAAGAGCATGAAATCAAAGCTTGGCTCTGCCACTTACTGTGATTATCTACAACCTAACCACTTCTTGTCTACAATTTCTTCATCTTACAACTTCAGTAATGATGCCTATCTGGTAGGTTTGTTGTGAGTATTTACAGGTTAAAGACAGAGAGGTCAGCATCCTATCTGGACTCAAGGTGAGGGCTCAAAAGTGATTCTAATTATGCTTATATTATGAGCCATGATTAATACCTACCGAGTGAAGACAGGTGAGCAGTGAGGGCGCGTCAGGCAGAAAGAACACCATTAGTGAAGGCTTGACCAGACGAGGCGTGTTAGAGACAGAAGACCCATCTGTGGGGCTGGAAAGCACGCTGCTGGGATCTTGGGCCCTGGGAGTAGGATGGAGGATGAGACTCCAGCACCCTCCCCCACTCCTCTCCCCAGCTCAAATTTCCAATCCCCATCACCTGACCAGGAATTCTGTACAGAAATGCCAGCCACACCCTTGCCCCTCACCACCCTTCACCTTCTAGAGTGGGAACCGTCTCTCTAGCTCCCCCACTGCTGACAGAGCCTATTCCCTCAGCACCAGCTGTCTGGCCAGCACAAGTCTCCTAAACAGTCCTCCTGCCCCTACCACAGTGTTCCCTTCAGAATACACCCCACACAGGTCCCAGAGCCAGCTCCAGGGAATGTAGGGGTGGTCACCCTACAACCTCCACCTGCCCGCTGCCCCTCCACCAAGCACTGGTACAAAGCCTTTCACAGGCCACCTTTCCCTCCATGTCACCCACTCCTCCTCCAGAGTCTAGACAACAAGACCACCCGCCTTTACCAAATGCACCACCAACATCTTTCCAGGTCGTCGCATGTGCTGGTCCCCCTGTCCAGGATGCCCTCCCCAATTCGCCTGAAAACATTCTTTTTGGACCATCAGTATCCAGTACACTCTCCCTCCTTAGGTGCTGTGTGGCTCTGAAACAAGTCTCGATGCTGGAACTATTCCACCATGTGCTCCAGGAGACCCCAGCGCCCCACTGCCAGGCCGCAAGCTATCAGCTCATTTTTACACTTGTCGACACCCGACACAGTGCCCAGCTCTTCTCAGAGGCTCCACCGAAAAGTGTGGAGTGATTGAGAGTGGAAAAAAAGGGTCAGAGCCTGCAGAGAGGGTTGGGGGGAAACACCAAAGATTTGGAGGCCAAAAAAATGGCATGCTGTGGCGTTTTAGGGAGGTGATCATGGGCACGGAGAGAGCAGACTGACTGTGCCCAGGATGCTGGGACTTCTCCACCTCCGGAGAGCAGTAGGAAGAGGAAAGCTGTGCACACCCACTAAGAAAGGCCGGTGGCTGTGAGGAGAGAGGAGAGTAGACCCTCCACCTCCCCTTCAGCAACTCCTTTATTAGAGGGCTCACTCCTGTGCTGCAAAGAAGCAGTTTACTGAGGCAAAAGCAGAGGACACATTCAGAGAAGGGTGCTGGCATCCTTGAGAGTGAGGGCACACCCCAGGGATTTTTGCTCTCCATTTTATCTTACTTTTATCCCTTTAAATAGGTGGGGGTCTTTTTTATTAGGGGTGGAATATTCTTCGAGGAGAGGGTTGAGTTGTGGCCTGGGTTGCACCAGGTTGCAATCCAGCTTGCAACCGGGTCAGCTTCCAGTCCCATGCATCCGTCTCCTGAAGCCACTGGACATGCACTCTCAGTGCTGTTTTCTCTTAAATTTGCCCTCACTAGTTGAGCGCCGCGTGTGGAAGGTCACACAGGGTCATCAACTACCCATGCATTTTTATCACCCATCCTCCATGGTGGCTCAGATGGTAAAGAATCTTCCAGTGATGCCAGAAACCTGGGTTAAGTCCCTGGGTCTGGAAGATCCCCTGGAGAAGGAAATGGCTACCCACTCCAGTATTCTTGCCTGGAGAATCCCATGGACAGAGGAGCCTGGCGGGATACAGTCCATGGGGTCACAGAGAGTCGGACACGACTGAGTGACTAATATTTTCACTTTCATATTTCCATGGTCAGCATCTCTTGCTCAGATGCTAAAAAGTTTCTGTTTCAGATGCCATCCCTCCATGCATAATGGCTTCATTAAGTGCAAAAGAAGGAAGTGGCTTTGCCNGAGTCGGACACGACTGAGTGACTAATATTTTCACTTTCATATTTCCATGGTCAGCATCTCTTGCTCAGATGCTAAAAAGTTTCTGTTTCAGATGCCATCCCTCCATGCATAATGGCTTCATTAAGTGCAAAAGAAGGAAGTGGCTTTGCCTTCTGCCCAATGCCTATACATGAGGAGGCTCTCCTTGGACCCAGCCCCTGTCTTTCCCACCTCACAATGAAAGTGTCAGGGCTCAAATAATCAGAGTCCATTCACAGCATTAACCTACGTCATATTTCCTCTCTGGTGTCAAGCAACTTGCAGATATTTACCCCACTGATTTGGCCCTTTGCCAAAGATCCAAATTCCTTGCTGGTCTAGGCAGTTATGGATCTGAGAGCCAGCGTGGCTCTCCTGGTGTCAGAGTAAATAGAGAGGAGGCTTTTCTGAGGAGCGTGGCCATGAGCTGTTTCAAAGGCAGAAGCTGTACCTGCACCTTTTATTATTTTCCCCAGTGTAAAAAATATGACACCTAATGGTATATGCCTTGCATCAATGACATGGAAAAAACGTCATGAAATGGAAATGAAGAATGGAAAAGAATTCATGAAAAGAAAGTTAAGAAGGCTTCTTAACAAACGGGGAATTACAAGTGTTTCTAAAATACCTCTTGCTGTATATATTATAAACAGAAACAAAAACCAAAGCTGTTAATTCCATCTGCTTCCTATACCAAGGAAAAATTCCTTTCATGTGGGTGTCAGGAAGCCTCAAATAAATGGAGGGGATTTAGCCAGGGTCTCCCAGAACCCCATCCTGGCTGGCGTTTTGCCTTCGAGGCCCCCTCCGCTTCTACACCGAGGTCATAGCGGGACACTGCCTGCCTCAGCTTTCTTCTCATCACCCGGCCCCTAACTCTTCACTGTTTGGCTTTGAACCCAGCCCTCAGATGAGGCGACTCCCAGGGGCTCCCAGCAACCTCAGTGCGGCCCTCTCGGCCTTTTCTAGTGCCTCCGTGTGCGCCCTTCCTCTCTCTCCCACTTTCCCGCAAGTCTCACGTTGCTTCTCCCACCACTGGTTCCTCCTTTTATCCTAACCTCTTAAGCACGGGTAATTCCCTAAATTCCATCCTTGGTTTGCTTTTCCTCTCTCCATGCACAGGCTCTCTCTGAGTTTCTTTTACCCTTCCGTGCTTCAAGTTTTATTTTATTCAAATGACTTCCAAATCTACGTGGCTAGCCCTAAGCTCTTTCTCCAAGCTTGAGATTCACAGATGGTAGCCTATAAATAAGAAAAATCACTAACAAATGAAAAAAAAAAAGATATTTTTAAAATCTGCAACTCAAAATTATGAAGGGGTCCCTTGATGGATTAGAAACCATAAAGAACTAAAGATGAAATGCTGGTGAAACGCTGATGGGTATTGGGTTGAAGAAACACAATAACACAATCCAAAATGTGGACGGGACAGCAGCAGGCCCAGAAGAAGGAGTGCCCGGGAGCTGGAGGGGACCAAGGCAACCCAAACAGAGAACCACCAAGGAGAGCAGTGCTTGGTCTCCAAACCAACCCCTGCCCACACTCTCAGACACCAGCCAGCCAGCAGTGACCGGGACATTTCCCTCCCGGCAACACGGTGATTGTGGGCCGGAGTCAGAGAGATAAGGCAGGGTGCGGTACACATCAGAAACTGGAGCATCCATGCCACAAGACCGGCCACGGCCACCCCCCTGTTCCCACTGCCTGCCCTCTCCTTCCCCACTCACCCCCATCCCGCTGTTTTCCTGAGCAAGTAGCAGAGGCAGATACTAGAGAGCACCACTCAGCTCCAGTGATGAGTGCAGTCAACAGTCAGCACACTCTTGCGCAAGGCTAACACCATGAAAAAGTGGAGCAGACAACGAAAAGAAGCAAAGTTTATTCTCAGCAAGACCCAGACATAATCCAAATGCTCAGGTCAGTAAGTGAGGGTCTGGCATGCAAGAAATAAGAAGCAGGCTGTGCCGAAAAAGAACCAATGAGAACGATTGAAAATAAAAAATACCATAAAGGAAATTTAAAAATTAAGCTGATGAGCTGATAACAAAGTAATGACAGTTTGTAAGAATTACTGAGCTGGAAAATTGAGCTGAGGGATTCTTCTGAAATGCAGCACAAGGAGAGGAAAATATGAATTAATTTAAGAGATGTGGAAAATAAAGTCTAAAGTTCCAATCTCCTTCTAACAGGTGTTCCAGAAAAATAAAAATAGAATAGAGAGGGAATTTTTAAAGAAATGTTAAAACTAAAAATTAAAATAGAAAATAATGTAATGTGTTCCCACTAATCAGTACTAATAATTTACAATGTTTTACTGGATGTGCTTCAAGTAATATATTTAGAAAAATAAAACTACAGATAGAACTGATGTTTCTTCAGAGGCAATACCACTATAATGAATTTATGAATCTTTCCAAGTCCATTTTATATATATACACACACACATATATATGAGGAAGCCCATTTGTTATATAATACACACGTGTACTGTACAATAAATGGGCTTCCCCAGTGGCTCAACAGTAAAGAACCTGCCTACAAGCAGGAGACGCAGGTTCGATCCCTGGTTCAGGAAGATTCCCTGGAGTAAAAAATGACAACCCATTCCAGTATTCTTGCCTGGGAAACCCCATGGACAGAGGAGCCTGGCGGGCTACAGTCCATGGGGTCACAAAGAGTCAAACACAACTTAGCAACTAAACAATTGAACAAATACAATGCCATTGCATGTAGCTTTAAAGTTTACTTAAGTAATAATATACTGCACATATGTTGCTATAACTTGGGGTTTTCACATAGGAGAGTAAGTTTTAGCTTTTTCCGCATTTACGGCAAGTAAACCAATTAATTTCTCTGGACTGCTATAGAATGTCTCATAGTATTACTGACTATACCACATTTTATATAGTACTTTATCTATAGATGGATTTATGCAATAGTTCAAATTTTTTTACCATCATGAACAATGAAACAATATAAATATATGTGCTTTAGGCAATTGGGTGAAGCTTTTCCAAGTATATATCTAAAAGTAGAGTTGCAGAGTGGTAGGATATCCACATTTCCAATTTTACTATATTCTGGAAAACTGCTTTTCAAATTATACTCCAACAAGTAGTATATAGCTGTCCCCACTTTTCCTCAACTTCACCAAGACTTAATATTTTCATACTTTTTAATTTTGCCAGACCGATGGATAAGAAATTATACCCCATTATAATTTTCATTTGTATGACCTTGATTTTTAGTCAGCTTGACCACCCTTTCATAGTCTACTGGCCATTTGAGATTCCTTTCCTGTGAATTGTCTCTTTGCCGTTTTTTAAATTGATATATAATTGACATATAACATTATATTCATTTCAGGTGTATAGCATAATGATTTAATATATTGCAAAATGATCACCACAGAAAGTCTAGTTAATATTCATCCACCCACATTAACTATATAATTTTTTTTTGTTGGGTGTTTTTAAGATCTACTATCTTAGCAACTTTCAAATATACAATACAGTATTATCAAGTATGGTCACCAGCTATACATTATATCCCCAGGAATTATTTATCTAATGACTGGAAGTTTATACTTTTGACCTCTTTCACCCATTTCACTCAGCCCCTCCACCTTCTGAATCCTTTTTTCAGTTGCATTTATAGTATTTTATCATATAAATGTTTTAAATTTTTACATAGTCAAATTTATCCTCGGGTGGGAGATATCTCTTTTTAAAGAATGAGTGTTTCTTTTTTTATAGTTCCAAAACTAAAAGGGTTTTTAAGGCAGCATTTTATTTTATTTTTCTGTTTTATTTTATATTGGAGTATAGCTGATTAACAATGTTATGATAGTTTCAGGTGGATAGCAAAGGGGCTCAGCCATACATACACATGTACCATTCTCTCCCAAACTCCCCTCGCATCCAGGCTGCCACATAATATTAAACAGAAGGACCTACAGTAGGATCTTGTTGGTTACTGATTTTAAATATACATGAGCATGTCGATCCTAAATTCCCTAATTGTCTCTTTACCCCATTCTTCCCCTCTGGCAACCATAAGTTAATTCTCTAAGTCTGTAAGTCTGTTTCTATGTCATAAATAATTTCATTTGTATCATTTCTTTTCAGATTTTGTACATAAGTGATGTCATATGATCTTTTTCCTTCTAGGTCTGACTTGCTTCAATGAGTATTTCTGGAACCTAAAAAATTTGAGCCCTCAGAATTGAGAGAATACTGAGTGTCGAGCAGAGTGAATATAATAAATGCCCATCTAGACCCAAAGTCAGAGAAGGCAATGGCACCCCACTCCAGTACTCTTGCCTGGAAAATCCCATGGACAGAGGAGCCTGGTGGGCTGCAGTCCATGGGGTCGCAAACAGTCGGACACGACTGAGCGACTTCACTTTCACTTTTCACTTTCCTGCATTGGAGAAGGAAATGGCAACCCACTCCAGTGTTCTTGCCTGGAGAATCCCAGGGACATGGGAACCTGGTGGGCTGCCGTCTATGGGGTCGCACAGAGTCGGACCTGCCTGAAGTGGCTTAGCAGCAGCAGCAGACCCAAAGTAGTGAAACTTCAGACATTTGTAGTGGGGGAGAATTGTTACTTGTGCAAGTGTTTGCAAAGGAACCAGAAGAGAGAGGGGGAGCTGTCTGGGTCCTGGGAGAAACAAGCACAGAGCTGAGGTTCCTCTGGCCTCAGGCTGTCCTGCATAGCCACTTCACAAATCCGCAGTGCCTCGGGACATTCCTGCAAACAGAATTCTGGAGACACATTAGGGAACATGGATGGAAGGATTTTGTTGTTACTGTTATTTTGGTTTTTTAACACAATAACTAACAATTTAGAGTTCACAAAGCATTGTTTACACATTAGGCTAAACCATCTTAAATTGCCATTTCTGAGAGTGAAAAGACCATTGAATACTGGCAGTTTCCTAGAATTCAACCTCATACATGATTTCATTTCATAGTCTTAACTGTGAGATTTGCCCTGTTATTATCGACTTTTCTTTTTAACAGAGGAGCAGCCAGCGGGGCAGGAAGCTTAAGACCATGGACGGGGGCTTTAAGACGGCTAAATGGTGGGGAGGGGGTAGTCTGCCTGGCTTCATCTCCCTGCCTGATTTGGGTAGTGCTTCCTCCATCTGAGAAATGGGAAACACACTGCATGATCCCCTCTCCCCGCAGGAAGATCGTGCCTGTCATAGAGCTCATCTGTCTTCTAGGGATATTAGGCTCAAGATAATCAGGGGGGGGCAAAAAAAAGGGCTGTTGCCTTGGCCTTGGCATTCAGACAGACAACAAGCTGGAGGAACATGTGTCAGAGCAAGCGCAGACTGTATATCAGAGATGATCAGGTGGCTAAGGAAGAAAGAATGATTGCTGTATGTGTTGCAGCTGCTAAATGCTCTGTTCAGAACCCTAAGCAACCGTATGCTGTTTCCCTGCACCTACAGTATTCCAGGAGGAAAGCCTCCAGGCCTGGATGACATCCTTAGCAGGCCCGAGATTTTCTGCTCATTTTTAGAATAGGGTCTGCAATCTCTTGGGGTTGCAAACACAGTCTGGATTCAGTACTTGGAATGCAAATACAGGCTTTCATCAAAACTCAGGACTTCTTNGGAAATGGCAACCCACTCCAGTGTTCTTGCCTGGAGAATCCCAGGGACATGGGAACCTGGTGGGCTGCCGTCTATGGGGTCGCACAGAGTCGGACCTGCCTGAAGTGGCTTAGCAGCAGCAGCAGACCCAAAGTAGTGAAACTTCAGACATTTGTAGTGGGGGAGAATTGTTACTTGTGCAAGTGTTTGCAAAGGAACCAGAAGAGAGAGGGGGAGCTGTCTGGGTCCTGGGAGAAACAAGCACAGAGCTGAGGTTCCTCTGGCCTCAGGCTGTCCTGCATAGCCACTTCACAAATCCGCAGTGCCTCGGGACATTCCTGCAAACAGAATTCTGGAGACTCATTAGGGAACATGGATGGAAGGATTTTGTTGTTACTGTTATTTTGGTTTTTTAACACAATAACTAACAATTTAGAGTTCACAAAGCATTGTTTACACATTAGGCTAAACCATCTTAAATTGCCATTTCTGAGAGTGAAAAGACCATTGAATACTGGCAGTTTCCTAGAATTCAACCTCATACATGATTTCATTTCATAGTCTTAACTGTGAGATTTGCCCTGTTATTATCGACTTTTCTTTTTAACAGAGGAGCAGCCAGCGGGGCAGGAAGCTTAAGACCATGGACGGGGGCTTTAAGACGGCTAAATGGTGGGGAGGGGGTAGTCTGCCTGGCTTCATCTCCCTGCCTGATTTGGGTAGTGCTTCCTCCATCTGAGAAATGGGAAACACACTGCATGATCCCCTCTCCCCGCAGGAAGATCGTGCCTGTCATAGAGCTCATCTGTCTTCTAGGGATATTAGGCTCAAGATAATCAGGGGGGGGCAAAAAAAAGGGCTGTTGCCTTGGCCTTGGCATTCAGACAGACAACAAGCTGGAGGAACATGTGTCAGAGCAAGCGCAGACTGTATATCAGAGATGATCAGGTGGCTAAGGAAGAAAGAATGATTGCTGTATGTGTTGCAGCTGCTAAATGCTCTGTTCAGAACCCTAAGCAACCGTATGCTGTTTCCCTGCACCTACAGTATTCCAGGAGGAAAGCCTCCAGGCCTGGATGACATCCTTAGCAGGCCCGAGATTTTCTGCTCATTTTTAGAATAGGGTCTGCAATCTCTTGGGGTTGCAAACACAGTCTGGATTCAGTACTTGGAATGCAAATACAGGCTTTCATCAAAACTCAGGACTTCTTTTTACCTTAAATCTTCTCTCTTCCCGCAGCCTGGCCTGCCCAGCTGGACCCCGCAGTGAGGACAGGGGAGAGAACTTGGCTTCTTCTATGGTTTTCCACTGGGTCTCCCCAGCCAGTTGCCATGGCTACAACTCTGCTACTCCACAGGAGCAGGCGGTGAAGGGGCAGCAACAGCTGGCAGTTGACTTCAAGCTTCCTTGCCAGGCAGATGTTGAATTCTGCCTCTTTCTCATGGGGTGCTTTAATACCCTCTCCACAGGCTTCCCTCCCACTCAGCCCCTTTCTTCTCAAGTTCTCCCTAACCTGTGGTTGTATCTCAAGTCCAATCTCATTTCAGCTGGTCATCTGGGGGTTCCTCAGCACTAACCCTTGGCTAGAGGGGTCCCTCCACACAGGACCCAAGACATGGAGCCCTCTTAAGCTCTCTGCTGTGAGGTCCACGTCTGACCAGCAGAAACTCCATACTTCTTGTATCCCAAAAAACTCTGGGGGAGGGAGGTGGTCCCAAAGATGACGGCAGCCGCCCAACAGGAGCAGCTAGTGAGCCCTTCTCTTATCTTCCAGACTCCCTAAGCGCGTAAAGGCCAGGCCCCCAGGGCCCAGACCCAGGGCTCACATGGTAAGCACTTGGAGGAGCCCTCTCCACCCCCAGACACTCACCCTCACTAGGTCTGAGATGAGGGAGCAGGCACTCATCCCAGCCCCAAGACAGGACTCACAGCACAGATTTCTTCAAAGAAATCCTCCTCACAATATCCTTCTGCCTCCTCTATTTCTGCTTTTTCAGAGTCTCAAAGGGGGCAAGGGGTTTCAAAAGTCTTGGAACAAATGTTGGCATTTCCTTAGAAAATCTCCAGAAGGTGACTTGGCATCGCACTTTGGATTTTCACATCTATAATACATGTTAATGCCTGGTGGAAAATCTAGTTTTAAGGTCCTGTTACATTTATATGCATTGACTCTTTTTACATTCATCGGAACAGATAACATTTTTTTCATTTTTAAGGATGAGGAAAACTCATCTCTGAGGACTTGTTCCCAAGCTCACAGAAGCATGGATAAAAGAGGCCTAAATGGACTGAGGAAACACTGAGGCAAAGCCATGGCAGGGATCCCAGCACAGAGGTGAGGCCAAGGTCACCCAACCAGTCAGTGATGGAGCTGGCATTCCAACCAGGTCTGTCTAGGGTGGCCTGGGAGGGGTGCGCTCACCGGCCACAGAAAGAAGCTGAAGGCCCAGAGGGAAGTGCCTCCTTTGTTTGGGACCCAGGACCCAGGTCACCACAAGAGGCTCTGGGCTACTACAGGGCTGATGTCAGTCAGCTCCTGTGACTCAGTCCAGCCTACACCCTCACAAGACACAGTGGGACCTAGTTTCAGAGAGAGGGATGGGAGGACTAGGGTTGTGCAAAGGACCGATTATTCTACTGATCTGCCAACAACCCCATCTCAATGTGACTTTCGACTCAGAGGAGGGTGCCAAGAAGCCTGACTCACCTAGTCCAACATCCAATCCAAACACTGTGAGGAAAGGGCTCAGCTCAGCCAAGACTATAACTGCAGGAGGACAGGGAATTTTTGCTGGGATCCCAGCCATGTCTTTGCCTCAGTATTTCCTCGATGTATTTGGGCCTTCTTTTTCTCCATGACTTCCATGAGCTTGGGAACAAGGCATGCTAGGACTTCAGCAGGTGATCTGCAACTACCGCAGGAAGGTGCTGAGAGGTGAGAGATGGAGGAACTGACTTACCTGGTCCTTAGAGGAGGGCAAGCATATGGCACTGGCCAGACAGCAAGAGGGGCTTAGTTTTGTCGCTGATGAGGTCCAGTCCAGTGGACAGTTCCAACACAGTAGTCATTAAGCCATGTTCCAGGTGGGATGGGAGGCGGGGAGGAGGTACAGGAGGGAGGATATATATATGTATATAATATATATATAGTGAAGTCACTCAGTCGTGTCCGACTCTTTGCGACCCCATGGACTGTAGCCTACCAGACTTCTCCGTCCATGGGATTTTCCAGGCAAGAATACTGGAGTGGATTACCATTTCCTTCTCCAGGGGGTCTTCCTGACCCAGGGATCGAACCCGGGTCTCCTGCATTGGAGGCAGGTGCTTTAACCTCTGAGCCACCATATATATAATTATGACTGGGGGGCTTCTCAGGTGGCGCTATTGTTAAAGAATCTGCCTGCCAATGCAGGAGACTCAAGAGACTTGAGTTTGATCCCTGCATTAGGAAGACCCCATGGAATAGGAAATGACAACCCACTCTAGTAGTCTTGCCTGGAAAATTCCATGGACAGAGGAACCTGGCAGGCTACAGTCCATGGGGCAGCAGACACAACTGAGTGACTGAACACATACACACAGTTATGACTAATTTGAGTTGCTGAACAGCAGAAACCAACACAATAAAGCAATTATCCTCTAATTAAAAAAAAAAATAAGCCATGTTCTATTCACAATGCAGTGAATGCACTGAACATCATAGCATAGAATGCTTAATTATATGAAGAGATATTTACAATATTGTTTAATAAAAACTATGTGGAAAGAATCTGCCTGCAATGAAAGAGACCTGGGTTCAATCCCTAGGTCAGGAGGATCCCCTGGAGAAGGGAAGGGCAATGCACTCCAGTATTCTTGCCTGAGAAATCACACAGACAGAGGAGCCTAGCAGGCTACAGTCCATGGGGTTGCAAAGAGCCAGACACGACTCAGTGACTTCTTTCACTTTCTTCATGTGAAACAGAATTCTCTATTTATAAAAGAAGTGCTGTTGCTTGAACAAGTTTTCCTAGAGGACAAGCCTAAAAGGTGCTGTCTGAGTTCTTGGCTCCACTGATCACTGTGGGTCCTGAGATAACACCTCTTCAAATAAATTCCTTATCTATCCTTAGGTTGCAGCCAAAGACTTGGGGTCAGTAGAGGGTCCAGACCCTTCCACTTCCTATGGCCAGAGCCACTCTCCTGTGTCTCTCCCACAGCCCCTCTCAAGTGTCTGCTTGCCGGTCTTCTACACCCTCTGTAAACCAAGGGAGCTGTCATCCGGCCATGTCACTTCCCCAGACAACTGGGCCCGTTCAGTTCAGTTCAGTCGCTCAATCGTGTCCAACTCTTTGTGACCCCATGAATTGCAGCACGCCAGGCCTCCCTGTTCATCACCATCTCCCGGAGTTCACTCAGACTCACGTCCATTGAGTCCGTGATGCCATCCAGCCATCTCATCCTCAGTCGTCCCCTTCTTCTCCTGCCCCCAACCCCTCCCAGCNTCACATCCATACATGACCACTGGAAAAGCCATAGCCTTGACTAGACAGACCTTTGTTGGCAAAGTAATAGTAAGCATATTTTCTGCCTCTAGTATTGAGCTAAATTCATATGTAGGTCTGAAACACTTCTCCAAGAACAGTCTGTTGGAGAGGCAACTCCACTGTCCCACTACAAAGGTGATCTTTCAATATGTTGTGCAAGACAGTCTGGCTTCTCCAGGTCACAGTGCCTCAAACCTCTGTGTGCCAGAAGGTCTTTGCAGGGTTTGCACAACTGTAGGGAGATTGCTCAGGACAAGGGGGCACTGTTTCCTGGACACCAAGAACTGTTCTGCTTGTAGCTCCAAAATTGCAAGGTGTAGATTCTATTGCATTTGTTTGTTCTTATTCTTTCAATCAGAACAAAGGACTGACTTCTCATGTTATGTATTTATACCTGTATATGTATGCTGAGCAGAGAAAGCANCCAAGAACTGTTCTGCTTGTAGCTCCAAAATTGCAAGGTGTAGATTCTATTGCATTTGTTTGTTCTTATTCTTTCAATCAGAACAAAGGACTGACTTCTCATGTTATGTATTTATACCTGTATATGTATGCTGAGCAGAGAAAGCAATGGCACCTCACTCCAGTACTCTTGCCTGGAAAATCCCATGGATGGAGGAGCCTGGTAGGCTGCAGTCCATGGGGTCGCGAGAGTCGGACACGACTGAGCGACTTCACTTTCACTTTTCACTTTCATGCATTGGAGGAGAAATGGCAACCCACTCCAGTGTTCTTGCCTGGAGAATCCCAGGGATTGGGGAACCTGGTGGGCTGCCATCTATGGGGTCGCACAGAGTCAGACACGACTGAAGTGACTTAGCAGCAGCATGTATGCTGAGAGAAAACTCTGGAAGGAAACACAAGACATAAAAAGTGATTATGGCAAAGGCTTAGAATTATACTTATTTTCTTTTATTGTGACCTGTGTTTTCCATAATAAATGTTCCTTCTCTATTTGCCATAGAAGCCAAAGCCATTGTCTTGAGCTGCCTCAAAGTCCTGTTGCCTTCTCTTCACCCCTTCCTTATTTCTGTACCCACCTCTGTGTCCACATTCATCCTTCCCTCTAAAACTAGAGACCAAAGTAGACTTTCTTTCTGTGTCCTGACTGCCTCTGACTGTCTTCTTACTATGCCTAATATATAAAACTGATTTTTTTAACACATTATAGTGGTGTTGTCAAGAATCATACTCCTGATAAATAAAAAGAGCTCTCAAGAGTCCCTTGGACTGCAAGGAGATCCAACTGGTCCATTCTAAAGGTTCTAAAGGAGATCAGTCCTGGGTGTTTATTGGAAGGACTGATACTAAAGCTGCAACTCCAATACTTTGGCTACCTCATGCAGAGTTGACTCATTGGAAAAGACTCTGATGCTGGGAGGGGTTGGGGACAGGAGGAGAAGGGGACAACAGAGGATGAGATGGCTGGATGGCATCACTGACTCGATGGACATGAGTTTGAGTGAACTCCGGGAGTTGGTGAGGGACAGGGAGGCCTGGCGTGCTGCAATTCATGGGGTCGCAAAGAGTCGGACACGACTGAGCGACTCAACTGAACTGAACTGAACTGAACTGGTGGTCCAGGGGTTAATAATTCATCTGTCAATGCAGGGAAGTCAGATTTAATGCCCAGTCTTGGAGGATTCCACATGCCGAGGAGCAGTGAAGTACCAGTTACACAGTTGTGTACCACAGCTACTGAGCCCACATGCCCTAGAGCTGGTGCTCCACAATGATAAGCCACCACAATGAGAAGCCAGCACACTGCAGCTAGAGAATAGCCCCCACTGTCCACAACTGGAGAAAAACCCATGCAGCAACAAAGACCCAGTGCAGCCAATAAATTAAATAAGTAGGTATGAGCCCAATAAATGATAATGATGATCATTGTTTTGACTCAGTACCTCAGTTTACCTCATCTGTAAAAGGGGGTAGAGTACTGACCTCATAGGTTTGTTGTAAGGATTAAAAGAGTTAAATATTTGTTAAGCACTTAGAAGAGCACTTGTACATAGTAAGGGCTCTATTAGTGTGTGCTAGTAATAGTGTTACTAGTGCTGATTGGCATGGTGAATATTACTGCATTCCTCCATTTCTGCCAAAACCTTGACTCATTAGTTATCTCTCCCTGTCTCCTATATCTTAAGCCTCTCTCTGTCTTCAAATTTCCTCCCTTACTTTCTTCAGAGTCAACTATGTCTCACCCCCTAAATTCACACCACAATATTATTGACCTATCTGTGTCTATCCTTCAAGTCCAGGAATCTGAAAAAAGCAGGTTTGGAGATTCACTCTTCCACATGTGCTCATATGCAGCTCCCCATTGCCCATGACACAACACAGTCTTCTTCCTCCTCACCTCTCCAATGAGACTCCTTCAGCGAAAACCATAAATAGCTTTCCTCTGCCAAACTCAAAGGACACTATTCAGTTTTTATCTTTCTGGACCTTTCTTCCTTATCCAATCTCACCAAAAGGGACTCTTTCCTGAAACTTTATCTTGCTGCCCCTGTTTGCCTCCTCCTCTGGACTCGGCCTCCTTGCCTGGATTCTTTCTCTGTCCTCCTTCCTTAAACACTGCTATTCCCCAGGGCCTGTCTATAGCCACCCGCCTCCCTGGGAAAGCGCATCACAGACTCAATACTCATATCCTTCTCCTGAAACAACCAAGTCTACACTCCTAGCTCTGGCATTTCCCCTGAGCTCTAGACCACATGTCCTAGTACACACTGGATACTCACACCTGGAGGGCTCCCATCACTGTCTGAAACTAAACTCAGTGGCTCAGTGGTAAAGAATCCGCCTGCCAATGCAGGGGATATGGTTCAATCCCTGGTCTGGGAAGATCCCACATGGCAAGGAGCAACAAAGCCCATGAGCCGCAACTACTGGGCATGTGCTCAAGAGCCCAGGCGCCACAGTGACTGAAGCCTTTGCACCCTAGAGCCCGCACTCCACAAGAGAAACCACCACAATGAGAAACCCACACACCACAACTCATGAGTAGCCCGTGCTCATCACGATCAGAGAAAGCCCACTCAGCAACGAAGATTCAGCACAGCCAAAAATAAATAGATAAATAAATAAATAATAAATACATAATTTCTAAAAGAACGTAAAACATTAAAAAAATTAAACTCATCGACTTCTTTGACCTACATGCCCTTCAGGGCTCTTACCTAAAGAGATAAAATGTCAGGTGGCAACTCCACCGTTACCATCACCCAGTGAGAGGCTCAGCGAACCTCCTAGGCTTCTCCCTCTAATCACACCTCCGCCAGCACAGTTCATCTCTCTAGCTCTGCTCAAGCCTATCTACATCTCTCCACAGTCCCTGTCAGAGGCAGACACTGAAAGCCTGTCTCAGTCTCTCCTTCCTCCTCCTAATCTTGCTCCTTTCACATTTCTCTCTTTTTCCACTTAATCAGCCAGCCAGTCAGTCAGCCAACCAGCAAGGATGGGTTGAACACTTTGCCAAACTCTAGGAATGTGGCAAGCAAAAAGACCATGCCCCCGAGGGAGCTCAGGATTTACTGGGAGAGGCCACCATCGACTCCAGTGCCATGACATGTGGACACACAGGGATCTCAGCAGTCCTGTCTGAACTAACAGTTATGTAGATCTGGATTATGACGATTTTGACTACAACATTTCAAACAAACAAGCAAAGATGCTCACTACCTTACATCTAAATACCCAGCACCCTGCTCTGGGGATTCTGGTGTTTATCTTTCCCCAGTGTGTTTACACTGTATGCTACATACATATATATGTGTAACTATATGTAATAGTCATGTTTCCAAATTTCATGCAAAATGTATCACACTCTACATATCATTTCACAAAGTGATTTTTTTCTCAACATTATGCTTTTGAGATTTATCCATATTTATATATGCACATTTTCACTGCTTTATAGTATTCTATTTATTTATTCATTCTCTTGTTGGTGGATATGTAGATGATTTCCAGTTTTTCCCTATTATAAGCAATGTTATATTGGACTCTTTTTTTTTATCATTGTAACAGGATTTTATTTATGTTTAATCTTCCGGTAGCAGGACTACTTTCAAGTGGAATCTGATGATGTGTACCATCTCCTAGTGCTCGTGCAAGGATTTCTCCAGAAGTCAATTGCAGAGTTGAAGGACATGCAGATCTGAGGTTTAGCAGACCTTGCCAGATTGCTCTTCAGTGATTGTACCAATTTATTTTCCCATCAGCTGCCTATGAAAGTTTCCATTTATCTACTCTACATCCTTATAAATACTTGGTAGTAGCCCTTTTTAATTACTTCACCAATATGATGGATGTGAAATGGATCTTCATATAGTCTAAATTTTTTTCCTTGATTATTAAAGTAGTGGCTCTTTCAGATTTCTTTTTGTCTTAGTCACCCTTTCATATTTTTCTAATGTACTGTTTGTCTCTTTCCTATTTCACTTGTAGAACTTTTTTTACAAATTGTAGATATTAATCTTTTGTCAGTTCTCTAAGTAGCAAATACCTTCCCCTAGTCTGAGTTTCATCTTCGAGTTTCTTGAAGATGTCTTTTTTGAACAGAAGCTGTTCATTTAAAACAAGTACGATGTCATTCATTCCTTTTATGATCTATTTTTGTGTTCTGTTTAAGAAATCATTACTTGCCCAAAAGTCTTCTTTCTATATTTATTCTAAAAGCTTTAAAGATTAGCTTTTTTGTTCTTTATTTTGGAGTATGGAACTAGCAGCCTAATTTGATATTCTTCCATGTGGATAACCAATTTTTCAAGCATCATTTATTTTTAAAAATAATTTGTTTCCCTTACTGATTTGAAATATCAGCTGTTGTGTATCTTTCCCATATGCGCGTGGGTCTCTTCCTGGGCTCTCTGTTCTGTATCACTACCCTACTCTCTAATTACTATTCTTTTACAACGCCACTAAGTCTTCTTATCTTGTAGGTTAAATCTTCCTTCCATCCTACCTCCTTGTGTTCTTTTCCAAAATTATCTAGCTCTTGCTCTTCTCTATGAGTTTTTAAATCATTTTGTCAAACTCCATCAAAAAAACTTCATTGGAATTTTCATTGAAGTTTAATTAAATTTATAGATTATTTGGGAGAAATTGGCATGAACATTGAGTCTTCTGATCCATGAACATATCTCTTCATTCATTTTCAAATCTCTTTTTATCTTCTTCCCACAGTGCTTTGTCATCTTCTCCATAAAATTTTTCCTATCTTCTGTTAGATTAATCACTGGGCACTTCACACTTTATCTTGCCATTATGAATGAGATCTTTATTTTTCCTATTACATTTCCTAACTGGTCATGATTGATGAGTAGAAAGACTAGTAATTTTTTCAGTGTTGACCTTGTGTCCTGAAATATAGCTGAATTGAATTAAATACTTTAATAGTTTATCTGTAGATTCTTTTTTGTTTTTGTTTGGTTTGTTTGTTTTTTAATAAATCAGGCTTTTACTGTTCACAAGTTTATTTGGGATTTGCAAAAATTTTCCCCTGTATTCTCCCGTTCAATCTGGGCTGCCACATCAGACAGACTGAAAACACAAGGACACGTTTTTCTTGCATCTGTAGTGGAAACCTTAGCAGACAGTAAGAGCTCCAGGCTTGTCAGATAGATGCATTTTATGTATAAAATCTTTTGAATACCTATATAGGCAAATCTGCCAGAAGAACACCTGCATTTCTTCCTTTCCAATTCTCAAACCCCTTATTTTCCCTGGTCCTCTTGCACTGGCAAGGTTTTCCAGTGGGGAAAATAAGTCATGATAGCAGGCATCCTTGTCTTACTCCTAAGTTTAAAAGAAATGCTGCTGAAATTGGGCTATATATGCTTGCTGTGGATTATTGATGGGTAAGCTTCATCGTGTTCAAAAAGTTTCCTTCTAACCCCAAATTGGTAAGGTTTATCATGAATGAATTTAAAATTTCATCAAATGTTTTCTCTGAATCTGTTAAATGAGTATACATTTTCTCCTTTGATCTTTTGATATGGTGAATCATATTTATAAATTTTTCTAAGCTAAGCATTCTTGCATTCTGGGACAAACTCTAATTATACACCATTTATTTCATTTTGCTAGTATTTTTGTTTATAACTTTTACATCTAGAAGCTCAAGTGTATTATCAGTCCTCTACTGCAAATAATAACAATTGTCCTAAACTTATTGATTAAAACAATAGGACTTCCCTGTGGCTCAGTGGTAAAGAATTCACTTGCCAATTCAAGAGACACAGATTTGATGCCTGATCCGGGAAGATTCCACATGCCGTGGAACAAATGAGTCTGTGTGCCACAGCTATTGAGCCTGTGCTCTAGAGCCTGGGAACTGCAACCGCTGAGCCCACGTGCTGCACATACTGAAGCCCGCACCCTAGAGTTTGTGCTCTGCAACAAGAGAAGCCACCCCAATGAGAAGCCCTTGTACCACAGCTAGAGAGTAGCCCCCACTCTCTAGAGAAAAGCCCACATAGCAACAAAGACCCAGCACAGCCAGAAATAAACATGTAAATAAAGACAGCAATAAGCATCTGTTCTATCTCAGTTTCTGTGGGTCAGGAATATGTGAGGAATGTGGCTGGGTGGTTTTGTCTTAGGGTCTCATAGAACAGCCATCCACAGGCTTAACTATGACTGGAGGAAACACATCTAAGGTGACCCACTCATAGGACTGGCAAGTTAGTACTCCCTATTGGCAGAAGGCTCAGCTCCTCATCACATGGCTCTCTCTACAGGGATGCTTGAGTGTGTTTATGACATGGCAACTGGCTTCCTCTAGAGCGAGCTGTCCATAGGGTAAGGCAAAGAAGCTCTAGTGGGTTTTATGGATTAGCCTGCACAGTCGTATGCTGTTACTTCTGCAGCACTCTAGTGAACACACAGACCAGCCGCAGTTCACTGTGGGAATCCACATAAGGATGTGAGTATCAGGAGATGTGGATCACTAGGGGCCATCTTAGAGGGTGGCTACCAGTGAGGTTGGTTTATAATTTTCTTTTCTTGAGCCAGTCTTGTTTGGTTTGTATCACAGCCTCAAAAATTGACTTACCTGGTTCAATTCTGTGAAGTAGTTCTTTGAAGGTTCAATAAAACCTTCCTGCTAAAACTCATGTATTTTGAAGAGAGAGATGTTTGATTCGTTGTACAATTATTAACGGCTAATCAAAAATTTCTATATATTCTTGGGTCATCTGATTATCATATTTTTAGAGAAATATCTATTTTCTCCATTTTTAATTTCACTGACTAGAAATTGCTCTATCATTCTCTTACTATATTGTTTTAAATTTCTACTTTATTTCTAGTAATGTCTATTTTTTGTTTCTAATATTGCTTATTCATGAATTTTTTTTCTTCTTAATGAATCTTGCTGAGAGTTTGTGTGTTATGGACTTCTCTGGTGGTCCAGTGGTTAAAAATCCACTTGCCAATGCAGGAGACACAGGTTCAAACCCTGACCTGGATTCCACATGCCTTCAGGCAACTAAGCCCATGTGCCACAACTACTGGAGGCCATGAGCTGCAGCTAATGAAGTCTGAGCCCTTGAGCCTGCGTTCCATAAAAGATGCCACCTCAATGAGAAGCCCACACACCACAGCTGGAGACTAGCCCCCACTTGCCACAACTAGATAAAGCCCATGCACAATAACAAAGAATCAGCACAACTGTAAATAAATAAATAATTTTTAAAATAAATAAAAAATAAAGCTTGTGTATTGTGTTTTTTTCACTAAACCGCTTTTGTATTTTGTTTCTTTGTGTCCTACTTTGCTAACCTCACTATTTTTACTAATCTCCTCCCCTACTTACTTTATATGCAGAGTACATCACGCAAAATGCCAGGCTGGATGAATCACAAGCTGTAGTCAAGATTGTTGGGAGAAATATCAACAACCTCAGATATGCAGATGACACCACCCTAACGGCTGAAAGCAAAGAGGAGCTAAATAACATCTAAATGAAGGTGAAAAAGGAGAATGAAAAAGCTGACTTAAAATTCAACATTCAAAAAACTAAGATCATGACATCCAGTCCCATCACTACATGTCAAAAAGAAGGCGGAAAAGTGGAAGCCGTGACAGATTTTCTTTTCTTGGGCTCCAAAATCACTATAAATGGTGAGTGCAGCCATGAAATGAAAAGACACTTGCTCCTTGGAAGAAAAGCTATGACAAACCTAGACAGTATATTAAGAAGCAGAGACCTCACTTGGCCAGCTTCTCTTGTGGCTCAGCTGGTAAAGAATCCACCTGCAATGTGGGAGACCTGGGTTCAATCCCTGGGTTGGGAAGATCCTCTGGAGAAGGGAAAGGCTACACATTCCAGTATTCTGGCCTGGAGAATTCCATGGACTCTATAGTCCATGGGGTTGCAAACAGCTGGACATGACTGAGTGACTTTCACTTTCGCTTTGCCATCAAAGGTCTGTATAGCCAAAGCTATGGTTTTTCCAGTAGTCATGGACAGATGTGAGAATTGGACCATAAAGAAGGCTGAGTGTCAAAGAATTAATGCTTTTGAACCATGGTGCTAGAGAAGACTCCAGAGAGTCCCTTGGACAGCAAGGAGATGAAAACAGTCAATCCTAAAGGAAATCAACCCTGAATATTCATTGAAAGGACTGATGTTGAAACTGAAGCTCCAACATTTTTGGATACCTGATGCAAAGAGTTTACTTATTGGAAAAGCCCCTGATGCTGGGAAAGATTGAAGGCAAAATGAGAAGGGAGTGGTGGAGGATGAGATGGTTAGATAGCATACTGACACAATGGATATGAATTTGAGCAAACTCTGGGAGATAGTGAAGGACAGGGAAGGCTGGCGTAGTGCAGTCCATGGCATCACAAAGAGCCAGACACAACTTAGCAAGTGAACAGTAACGACACCACTTTACTTGGGTTTGCTCTGTTATGCTTTTTCTAGCTCTTTGTATTGATTGCTTAACTAATTTTAGTCCTGTCTTGTTTGTGATAAGTGCCCAAAAAATCAGGTTTGTTTTGGCTTCATCCTACAAGTTGTGATATATGGTATTTTTGTTATCATTCCATTCTAAATAGTTGGTAATTTCCACTGTGCTATCTTTTGTAACTTCTTTATTTAAGAGTGACTCCTTACAGTTCTAAACATGTGGAAGATTTAATGTGATTTTTATTGTTAATTTTCAATTTATTTGTTTTGTGGTCAGAGAATACAATTTGCATGGTGTTGACTGACATCTTTTTTCATTTAATATGCAATTAATATTTCATAACTGTTCCATGTGCTTACATTTTTTTGTTCATTCTAAGTCTCAGAAGTCCTTTTGTGAAGCCATGAGAAAATGGTCAGCTAGACAGTCCAACTGTGAAATCTACCTTGGACAAACTCCACTGATGTACACAGAGCTGACAGACTGTTTTTTATATTTTAGCCTAAATATTAACAAACAAACATCATCAATCATTTGAATTTCTTGTGTGGAGAAGCAAAAATAAACAAATAAATAAGAAGAAATTCTTAGGAAATAAAAGCAATTTGAGAACAGGAAAAAAATTGCTTTAAAAATCTGTAATTAGTATCCTCAGAGAGACAAGTAGAAATATGTGAATAATAAAAATATGAGTAGAGAAATAGAATTTTAGAATAAGGTTTAGAAATAAAACCAAGGAATCTGAATGTGAGAGAGATTAAAAATAGCAGAGAAAAATAAGACCTTTAAGTGATCAACCCAGAAAGACCAACATTCAAATAATATAAAAATCTACAAAGAGAAAACGGAGAGAGAAAAGTATCAAAAAATAATTTAAGAAAGACTTCTAATAAAGGACATGAGTTTCCTAGAGTAAGAGAATCTCCACATTCTCAGGACAATAATTTTAAAAAGATCCCACCAAAACACATAATCATTAAATATCAGAACAATAATGATAAAAGAGGCTAAGATTTTTCCAGAAGAAGAAAGAATGCTTATATAGGATCTGGAATCAAAATATCAATGAACTTCTGAAGAGTAACACTGGAAGCTAAAATATAAGAGAGTAGTGTCTTCAAATTCTGAAGGAAAATTGTTTCTCACTCAGAATTACATGTATAGCCTAACTATCATTCAAATGTGATGGTAGAATATACATTTTCAAGGGTGAAAATGCCAAAAAAAAAATTGAGCCTTACACACTCTTGCATAGGAAGCTGCTGGAGAATATACTCCATCAAAATGAAGGAATAACTCAAGAAAGAGGAAGATATAAGACACAGGCTATAGGCAAAGGGAATCCCCAGGGTGACAGAGAAGGAATGTCCCAGGAAGACAGCTGGGCATCAGCCCTGGGTGCAGCCACCGTGTTCAGAAAGAGGTGGACTAAGGGCTCTAGGAGGCGATGTCCCCAAGAGAAACACGAAATTAATAGATCACCTAACACATCCAGACATACAGAGAATGAGTCACTCCTAGGAATGGAAATCGAATCAAACAAAAAAGATAGGCCATTTTTATTACCAGAGAAAACAGAAAGTGATAGAAGAAAGGAAATGTAGTCATCTCACAATTCCAAGTTTGCTGTGAATAGTACTGATGTGGTAATACTAATATCAGCATTGAATAACTAGAAAATATGACATACTTACTTTGAAAGGGAAGTACTGGAGAATTTGGGAAGGAGAAAAATAGCATCATCTTCCAAAACAGGAAATCAATATGTAATACTTAATGAAAAATAAGGCATGTGAGAATATGGAGGCAAATAACAAGAACATACTAGCTGAAGGGAGTTGAAAGTGTTTGCTTTTAGTGGATCGGAACTGGAATGGAGTAAGAGGGAACAAGAGGCTGCAGATTTTCATTGAAATTATATAGATGTACCTTGGAGATAGTGCAAGTTTGGTTCCAGACTACCTCAGGAATACAAATATTGCAATAAAGCAAGTCACATGAATTTCTGGTTTCCTAGTACATATAAAAGTTATGCTTACACTATACTGTAGTCTATTAAGTATGCAATAGCACTATATATAAAAAATAATGTATTCATAATTTAAAATACTTGATCACAAAAAAATATTATCATCTGAAACTTCAAGGAGTTGTAATTTTTTGCAATAGTAACATCAAAGATCACTGATCACAGATCACCATGGCTGATATCTTAATAATGAAAAAAGCTTAAAATATTGCTAAAATAACCAAAATGTGACAGAAAGACACAAATTGAGCAAATGATGCTGGGAAAATGCCGCTGATAGACTTTTCAATGCAGGATTGCCACGAGCCTTTGATTTGTAAAAAACAACAATAACAAAAAACATAGTATCCATGAAAAACAATAAAGCAAAATACAATAAAAAGAGGTACACCTATATTAATTATCTATTGTATAACAAATCACCCAAAACTAATCAATTTAAAATAGCAATAAATGTTACTTCATTTTGTATCCGTGAGTCAGAAATTCAGGAGTTTAGCTAGGTGGAGATGAGAGAATCTCTCATGAGATCATAATCAAGAGCCCAGCCAGGGCCATAATCGTCTGAAAGCTTGACTAAGACTGCAGGTCCCCTTTCCAAAGTGATCCACTGGCATACCTGGCAATCAGTGCTGATCATTAGCACAAAACCTCAGTTCCTTGCCACACAAACCTTTCCTTGGGTCCGCTTGAGTGTCTTCACCACATGGCAGTCTCCTTTCCCCAGAAGAAGGAAGCCTAGAGGAAACCCTGGTAGAAGCTGGAATGTCTTTCATCATGTAACCTCAGATGTCATACACCATTATGTTCTGCAACATCCTATTGGTTGCACAAGTCAGCTCTATTCAGTGTAGGCGGTACAACACAAGTGTATGACTAAAAGGCAAGGATCATTGGGGACCATCTTTAGAACCTTTGAGAATTAAGCGACTTAAAAAAATATGTATATGCGTACTTTTAACAAAAATAAGAATTTTTAAATTTTTTTCATAGTCAATGGTCATTTAGATTTATCAACATATCTTTATCACTTTCTGTGGTTAACATTGTTTCTTGTACCCTTTTGTTTCTTTCTGGGTTCATCTTTTCTTCTCAAAGTACATCTGATAATAATTCTTTCAATGAGAGTATATTTGGAAATGCCTCTTTTTCTTTTCATTTTAACTGCAAGTTCAGTTCAGTTCAGTCACTCAGTCATATCCGACTCTTTGTGACCCCATGAATCGCAGCACACCAGGCCTCCCTGTCCATCACCAACTCCCGGAGTTCACTCAGACTCGCGTCCATCGAGTCAGTGATGCCATCCAGCCATCTCATCCTCTGTCGTCCCCATCTCCTCCTGCCCCCAATCCCTCCCAACATCAGAGTCTTTTCCAATGAGTCAACTCTTCGCGTGAGGTGGCCAAAGTACTGGAGTTTCAGCTTTAGCATCATTCCCTCCAAAGAAATCCCAGGGTTAATCTTCAGAATGGACTGGTTGTATCTCCTTGCAGTAACTTGGTATAAAAGTCCAGTTGGACTTTGAAGCTTCTACTCCACCATCTCTCGTCTTGGCTTTTGCTGAGGCCAGAAGTTCCTTTGTAAATACTCTCTTTTGGGGTCTACTATAAGGTCTTTTTCTCTTTGCATCTGATCATCTGCAATTTCTCCCCAAATATTCTCTGCTACTACTCCCTCATTTATTACTTCACTGTGGCTCCATTCACTTTTTTCTTCCAAAACTCTTATTGGGCATGCATTGTCCTTCATACAATCTATCCTTCATATCTCATAACTGCTCTCACATTTTAAAATCTTTGTCACCATGTACTATATTGGTGTTAATTCCTACGTCTTCTAATTCACTAATTCTCTCTTTGTATCTAGTCTACATTTATTCCATCTACTACATTTTTTAATGATCAAAGTTTTTGTTTCTAAGAGCTCTAATTAATTCTTTTTGTATCTCCTTGTTCTCATTTCATTTCCATCGGCCTCCAATCATTTCTTGTTAATGTTAAACTTTAATTTGCCTCTTTAGGCCTTCAAAACACTATTTTTAATTCTTTACAAAATTTTCACAAAATTAAATTAATCTGGAATAAATTCAAATTCCAAATATTGATTCTGTGACTGTTTTTCTTACCGTTAAGTATTTTTCTTGTATTTTGATTTGAATCTCAGTGAGTTGGGAAATTTTTTAAATTTTGTTCATTTTAATAACTATTTTTCACTTTGTCTCTGTCCTGAGCTGGGACCCCCCCAGACCCAGTTGAAGACCAGGTTCTAGAATAGCACTTTAGGGCTCCCACTTTGCTGTGGTATGAGGATATCACAGACCCAGGCATATAGCCAGAGGGTGGCTTGGCTTAACTCCTAGTCAGAGTCTGTCTTCCTATTTTCACATTTTAAGCCCCAGGCTGTACATGGACAATTGGCTTTGTTTTTTTCCTTGCCTCTTTTCACAAGCAGAGGGAGCTTCACCCCACCCCTGGCTTCAAGGAGCCCGGCTGTTGTCCCCTGTCCTACACAGCATTTGTAACCAGGAGCTAAGCCTCTGGCAGCTACTGCTGCTTTTAGACCCCGAGGCCCCCAGGCCCTCAGCTCTACTCATCACGTTACGTTTCTGGTACACAAAGATATCTATCTTGGTTTAGGGCCCAACTATGTCCTTTTGTTTATCATTTTCTCTATTTTATTTATTATTTCTCTGTATTTGGAACAGAGGGCGTAGGCCACAGCATGAACTCGCTATGCCATCTCAGCTAGAAGCTGGGAACAGAATCATGTGCTTGCCATACCTATAGAGAAGACCCATGTTTCCTTTTATAAAATGTGAAAGGGGATCATTTTCTAAAAATTCAGCAGGCTTTTATACATGGGTTTTGCTAGGAATACTGTGAGCTGTTCTTTGAAAGGGGAGGCCACAGGGTGCAGAAAAGGCCTTCAGTTCAGTTCAGTTCAGTTCAGTCGCTCAGTCATGTCCGACTCTTTGCGATCCCATGAATTACAGCACGCCAGGCCTCCCTGTCCATCACCAACTCCCGGAGTTCACTCAGACTCGCGTCCATCGAGTCAGTGATGCCATCCAGCCATCTCATCCTTGGTCGTCCCCTTCTCCTGCCCCCAATCCCTCCCAGCATCAGAGTCTTTTCCAGTGAGTCAACTCTTCNCTCAACTGGAATTCCATCACCTCCACTAGCTTTGTTCGTAACGATGCTTACCAAGGCCACTTGACTTCACATTCCAGAATGTGTGGCTCTAGATTAATGATCACACCATCATGATTATCCGGGTCATGAAGATCTTTTTTGTACAGTTCTTCTGTGTATTCTTGCCACCTCTTCTTAATATCTTCTGCTTCTGTTAGGTCCAGACCATTTCTGTCCTTTATCAAGCCCATCTTTGCATGAAATGTTCCCTTGGTATCTCTAATTTTCTTGAAGAGATCTCTAGTCTTTCCCATTCTGTTGTTTCCCTCTATCATTCTGAAGAAGGCTTTCTTATCTCTTCTTGCTAGTCTCTGGAACTCTGCATTCAGATGCTTATATCTTTCCTGCACCCAGTCCTCTCTCAGAATAGAACAAGGCCTGCACATAACAGCAGGGAGGGGCCCTGGGACCCTAGTGGCCACAAGAGGAAGCTGCAGCACCCACAGACAAGGAAATGCCCACCAGAGTTAAGGTTTTGTCGCAAAGAGTTGGACACAACTGAGCCACTTTCACTTTCACTTTCATGCACATCCAATCCTGGCTGACCTAGGGCCTGCAGAGATGGCACAGGCAGCCTGAAGGTCTCACCAGGCCTCAGGATGGAGTCCTCTCTGCTGTCTCTTCTGCTTTGCCAGACTTAGTCCACACTACCTGTACTAGTTCTGTAAAGGCAGCTACTTTCTGCCTGGCACTTCTGAGCATCAGAACCTTGATTCTAGGGACTTCTTGGTCCAGAGAGCTATTTGAATGGGTTCCTTAATTCAAATGTCCAGAGGACCCCCACCTTCATTGGGACCACACAAAGGACTGTGGGCAGACAGTCTATGCAGGCGTCCAGAACATGGGTTTGGCGATTAGACAGACATGAGTCTGAATCCCACCTCTGTCACTCACTAGTTGTGTGTCACTGGGTAGGTTACTAACCCTCTATGCCACTGCTTCTTCATCTGTAAATAATGATAAGACTTTCTTACTGTAATGAGTTGCTATGAGAATAGATTCTTTACCACTAGTCCCACCTTATTCAAAACTGGGAAAGGAGTACGAGAAGGCTGAACATTGTCACCTTGCTTATTTAACTTATATGCAGAGTACATCATGTGAAATGCCAAGCTGGGTGAATTATAGGCTGGAATCAAGATGGGTGGGAGAAATATCAACAACCTCAGATATGCAGGTGATACCACTCTAAAGACAAAGTGAAGAGAAACTAAAAAGCCTCTTGATGAGGGTAAAAAAGAGTGGAAAAAAGCTTAAAACTCAACATTCAAAAAATGAAGATCATGGCATCTGGTCCCATCACTTCATGGCAAATAGGTGCGGGAAAAGTGGAAACAATGACAGATTTTTTTTTCTTGGGCTCCAAAATCACTGCAGACAGTGATTGCAACCATGAAATTAAAAGACACTTGCTCCTTGGAAGAAAACCTATGACAAACCCAGGCAATGTACTAAAAAGCAGAGACATCACTTTGCCAACAAAGGCCCATATAGTCAAAGTATGGATGTGAGAGCTGGACCAAAAAGAAGGCTGAAGCCAAAGAACTGATGCTTTCAAACTGTGGTGCTGGAGAAAGCTTTTGAAAGTCCCTTGAACTTGAAGGAGATCAAACCAGTCAATCCTAAAGGAAATCAACCCTGAATATTCATTGGAAGGACTGATGCTGAAGTTCCAATATTTTGGCCACTTGATGCAAAGAGCCAGCTCATTAGAAAAGACTCTGATGCTAGGAAAGATGGAAGACAAAGGGAGAAAGGGGCAGCAGAGGATGAAATAGATAACATCACCGACTCGATGGACATGAGTTTGAGCAAACTCCAGGAGATAGTGAAGGACAGGGAAGCCTGGAGTGCTGTAGTCCATGGTGTCTCAGAGTCAGACATGACTTAGAAACTAAACAAAAACACCAACAAATGAAATAGAACCAGATAATCAGATAACTGCATCTCCCGTGTACATGATCCTTGTTTTAGACATGACTAGGCTCTTATAGCCCCTTCCTAACCTGTTCCTGGGACCTATAGCCTTCAGTCAGCCTCTTCTGGGTCTTGGGTAGCCGAGATGGGAGGATTTTTTTGAGGAAGAACCAAACCCAGATGGAGTTACAGCAGAGGCCCCATAGGAGTGCCAAAGTCCTCCAGCCTAAAACTGTTCTTGAGAATCACAAATTCACAAACACACCCTCTGGCTGCTGGTGCCCCGGTGGCTCCTATTTAACTATTTCTCATCCAGTGGCCTGCAGACTATACTTTCAGAACACACACTGCCAGAGTATGCAACTCAAGCCTTCAATTCAAGTGCAGTCAACCTGGGCTTTCAGCTGGTCAGTCAGTGACTTATGAGGCACCTGTCCTGTGCTTGCAGGTGCCTAAGGGAAAGTCAACCCCTTCCCTCAAGGAGATCACAGCAAAGTGGGAAGCCTGACTGCAGACCCTCTTGGCTGGACTCAGATGACTGCTGTAAGGAGAGGTGCAGTGCACAGGAGAGGCTCAGATCAGGCCCAGCCTAGGACCACCAGGTACACTTTCCAGAAGAGAGGTTCTTTGAATGTGGAGTAAGAATGTGCCAAGGACAAAGTTCATTCATTTGTTCAACAAATTTTTTTTCACCATCTGCCACCCTCCCCTCCACCATCTCCTGTGTGCTGGGGATTCCATGATGCTAAAGAGAACAGCAATTGCTGCCATCCAGGTCTTGGCCCAGCATTCACAGCTGGACTCTGGCACTCTCCTGCAGAATATAAACAATTCCACAGAACATCAACTTCAGACAAGGCCACTCTGTGACCAAGATGGATCTAGATAGAAACAAGCCCCAACCCTGGAAGGCCTTTCTGATGCCCGCCCCCACCCAGTACTGAGACCTGGCAGCTCCCCACGGTGTGTGTTCTCCTCTACTGCAATGAGCAATAAACCTAACTGACTCCACTGCAGGTGAGTGCTTGGTGGTCTTTGGGTGGAGGGTGTTACAATGATGACCAAGAGATAGGATTTCAGTGGAGACAATGAAATGAGGGGAAAGCCACATGGAGACGCGGGGGAGGAACAGTCCAGGCAGATAAATAGCCAGTGCCAAGGCTCTGAGGTGAGATGACAAGAGTGTTAGAAAGCAACAAGTAGGCCAACCTAGCAGGAACAGAAAAAAATCAGAGTAGGTATTCCAGACAGAGGGGAAAAGACTGAAAAAGTCTCATAAAATAAAGTAGAACCTGATCAACTAACCTATTTGCAGGGCAGGAATAGAGATACAAAGGACAGACTTGTAGACACAGCGAGGAAGGAGAGGGTAAGACAATTTGAGAGAGTAAGATTGATAAAAATGCACCAGCCTGTGTGAAATAGCTGGGGGGAAGATACTGTATAGCACAGGAAACTCAGCTCAGTGCTTTGTGATGACCTACAGGTGAGGGGTGGGGGCAGGTGGAGTGAGGCTCAAGAGGGAGGGGATTTATGTACACGTATAGCTGATTAATGTTGTGCAGCAGAAACCAATATTGTAAAGCAATTATACTCTAATTTTTAAAAATAATAACTAAGTAGTGAAAAAAAAACTAGGCCCTTGCCTGGCAAGCATGGGTAGTTCTATGTGGTTGAACAGGAAAATCAATATGTCTTTGTTGGGCTGCACTGCCAGGCCAATGAGCTCTGTGCTCACCCAGTTTCAAGACCAAAGAAAGAGCCTGGAGTCAGAGACAGAAACAGCAATGTTCTAGTGGATGGGGAGCTTACTTGTTTAAAGCAAGGTCTGGAGCGACACTCCACCGTGTGCAGCTGATGGAAGGCTTGATATGGTAGCTTCAGTCCCAAGGGCAGGTAAAGGTTACCAGTTATGGGGAAACTGATCATCAGGTTGACCCATCAGTTACCAGGGAAACCAGGAGAAGGGCACACCACTCACCACTCCTTTGATAAGCTGGTAGAGATGTTTTGATCATTCACTGGGGCAGGGACAAGTATGCAGGATGCTCTGTGGTGTGAGTAGGGTGTTGGTGAAACAGGTGCTGATAGAGCAGAGATATACAGAGAGCAAGAGAAGAGCTGTCTTGGTTGGCCTGATCATGCAGCCTTGTTTTGAGGAAGAGGGAGGAGAGTCTTTATTGCCTTTTTAAAGAGATGCTTAGCAAAGTCACCATGGGGTTCTATACTCTGTTGAAGCCACATTTAGGATGGTATTTTTCTTTGATAAGGTAATAGGTAAATAAATTGATACTGTCTTTGACCAACAGCTTCCAAAGGGAGACTGCCATCTTTTAGATGATCCTGCCAACTCACCTGTGGAGTTATAACTCTCAAGACATCTAGGGGAAAGTCTGGCCCTTTGGTATAGGTCTAATAGGATAAGGTAGGCTCAGCATTTGTGTGGCCTGATGTGATTTAAGAGTGAGGTGGATTGAGCAAATTTTATCACCAGCTGCAATTTATGCCCTGGAAAGAATACAAAAAAAGGAGTTTGCCTTCTCATTGCTGGCAACGTAAACCGGAAATTCCCCACACCAACTCAGGGCTGCAGGCTGCAGGTGTGAACACACACACACACATACACACACCACACTCTACCATCACTGACCTGCAAGCCCAGTCAGCTCAGGACTCAGTATCACTCAGCAATTAAAGTTTCCCCAAGAAAAAGTTATGCAAGTAACTGCCAAGTACTGTTCTAGCATTGGCATTGAACAGAGAACCAGAAGTGAACTTTTAACTCTTTCTCTATGTATCCTAAAATGTCTGTTTCATTAAAATTAATAGAATCAAGTACAGTCTGGTCCATGAAAGGAGTAAACCCTAACTTGGGGCAGAGCCTTAAAAACACCATGTACTCAATTTCCATTTCTTACCCTGCTGCCAATCAGGAGCCATGGAAGTGTTTTTGAACAGAAGGAAAATATCATCACATTTAGATGTTAGAAGAATCACTCTGGTAGCTTAATGGCAGTGGAGTGGGCCCACACATTCATCTCCACTGCTTTCTGAAATTCTTTTTTTTTAATGTTTTTTATATTAAAACCCATAAGGAAAGAGAGAACAGGAAACATGTCAAAAGCAACATTTTGGAAGCTGGAAAGCAATTAGACAAATGGTAACCAATGAAGCAGAATCAACCAAGTTCAGTCCTGAGCTGTGGGGCAGTAAAGAAAAAACTCCTTTTTATACCCCAGAGCTGCCCAGTGGCTCTCAAATCGGGGGCACCAGGCCCCTGTGAAAGTGGAGAGAGGGGAAGAATGCCGGGGAATGTGGAGTCAAGAACAGGAGAACTGAATATCGCTTCCTGTTCCACCCATCTCCTGCTTACCCTTATCCCAACAGACACCAGAGGCATTTTTTTCTGAAAGGGTAAAATTGAGTGTCCCTGGACTGGTATCCCAGCAGAGTGAGGGCAGGGCCCCACACTAAGAATGGGGTCAAATGCAGGGTTACACACTGAATACTGAGCCATGATCCATCCACAGCCTCCTCACCTATCTGCTCCCCCAAAACCAGCAGCCAGGGTACTCACCCCCAGCCACGACACTGGAAGAGCCACCTGAAGGAATTCAAGCAGCCCAAGAAGAAAACTCCAAAGATCCTGAGAGCCACCGTCACTGCGAAGCAGCCCCACCCTGCCCAGCCCGTCCCGCCACACGGCTTGCAGCAAACCGGCTGGACCCGGAGACCTCGCGGAGGGAGACGTTCAGAGGAGGCCTGGCTTCTGTTCACCTGGCNAGTCTGGCCCTTTGGTATAGGTCTAATAGGATAAGGTAGGCTCAGCATTTGTGTGGCCTGATGTGATTTAAGAGTGAGGTGGATTGAGCAAATTTTATCACCAGCTGCAATTTATGCCCTGGAAAGAATACAAAAAAAGGAGTTTGCCTTCTCATTGCTGGCAACGTAAACCGGAAATTCCCCACACCAACTCAGGGCTGCAGGCTGCAGGTGTGAACACACACACACTCATACACACACCACACTCTACCATCACTGACCTGCAAGCCCAGTCAGCTCAGGACTCAGTATCACTCAGCAATTAAAGTTTCCCCAAGAAAAAGTTATGCAAGTAACTGCCAAGTACTGTTCTAGCATTGGCATTGAACAGAGAACCAGAAGTGAACTTTTAACTCTTTCTCTATGTATCCTAAAATGTCTGTTTCATTAAAATTAATAGAATCAAGTACAGTCTGGTCCATGAAAGGAGTAAACCCTAACTTGGGGCAGAGCCTTAAAAACACCATGTACTCAATTTCCATTTCTTACCCTGCTGCCAATCAGGAGCCATGGAAGTGTTTTTGAACAGAAGGAAAATATCATCACATTTAGATGTTAGAAGAATCACTCTGGTAGCTTAATGGCAGTGGAGTGGGCCCACACATTCATCTCCACTGCTTTCTGAAATTCTTTTTTTTTAATGTTTTTTATATTAAAACCCATAAGGAAAGAGAGAACAGGAAACATGTCAAAAGCAACATTTTGGAAGCTGGAAAGCAATTAGACAAATGGTAACCAATGAAGCAGAATCAACCAAGTTCAGTCCTGAGCTGTGGGGCAGTAAAGAAAAAACTCCTTTTTATACCCCAGAGCTGCCCAGTGGCTCTCAAATCGGGGGCACCAGGCCCCTGTGAAAGTGGAGAGAGGGGAAGAATGCCGGGGAATGTGGAGTCAAGAACAGGAGAACTGAATATCGCTTCCTGTTCCACCCATCTCCTGCTTACCCTTATCCCAACAGACACCAGAGGCATTTTTTTCTGAAAGGGTAAAATTGAGTGTCCCTGGACTGGTATCCCAGCAGAGTGAGGGCAGGGCCCCACACTAAGAATGGGGTCAAATGCAGGGTTACACACTGAATACTGAGCCATGATCCATCCACAGCCTCCTCACCTATCTGCTCCCCCAAAACCAGCAGCCAGGGTACTCACCCCCAGCCACGACACTGGAAGAGCCACCTGAAGGAATTCAAGCAGCCCAAGAAGAAAACTCCAAAGATCCTGAGAGCCACCGTCACTGCGAAGCAGCCCCACCCTGCCCAGCCCGTCCCGCCACACGGCTTGCAGCAAACCGGCTGGACCCGGAGACCTCGCGGAGGGAGACGTTCAGAGGAGGCCTGGCTTCTGTTCACCTGGCCCCAAAGGAGACAGACCCATGTGCCTTCTGTTAGGAACTTCCTCCTCCTGGCCTGGGACCTTTTCCTCCCCTGCTCCAGGTCTCTTATGCCATCAGCACACATCTCTTGTCTCCTGGGTCCACCAGTGCAGAGGGCCAGGCAGGCTCTCAGGCCTAGGATGCAGGCCTTGGTCCCAAGGGAGGGGAGTGACCATCTCCTCAAGACCAGGATGGATGGTGCTGTCCAAAGGGGTGAGGGGTCGGGGCCTGAAATCTCTCAAGCGCTGCCCACGCCAGGGTCTCCCCTCAGGAATGCAGACCTCAGGCAAATATTTTTGGTGGAGCCCCATCAACACCAACCATTCGATCTGATAATGTACTGCCAAAATTCATGGGCCCGCAGGAGCCACACCGATGGATTGAAGAGATAATTCGGTATTTCTTTATTGTCCAGTCAGAGCACTGAAGACTCTGTGACATACAGGAACCATCTCTCCACACCGTTTATGGCCAAGTTTGTCATTCTTAGCTAACTTCATAAACCTCGCAGGGAGGAAAGGGTAGCAAGGCTACCGTTTACTCAGAGTGCTGTGGCTCTTCAGAACCTGTTTATACTGAAACAATAGAGACTGCCCTGCCTCTCTGGTTCTCTAATATTATTTATTTAACGTCAGCTCCATCACCGCATCATCTGCAGTGCAGCCTTGTGTGCTGGCTTCCAGTGACTCTTTCAAAGCTTGTAAGGTGCTTCCTTGATAATGATCACAAATGCAAGTCTTACTCAAAGTATTGGGGAGGAGGCAGGAAAGCAATTATTTTTCTATTATGTTAAATTTGCCACTGGGGACTTCACAGTGCGAACATAGAACAGCACATCTTCCAACCATGACCTCTCTAGAATGCTTTAGGCCATAATCGTGGTATTTTTAGAATGTGACCTCTTTCCCTGTTGGTCACAGCCCTGCCTTCCACACTCCATGGAAGGAAAGGTGAGGATGCCCACAGCCAGAGCAAAAGGAACAGTCTCATTCATGTTCCCCATCGCCTCATGGCAAATGCGGACCCCCAGGGGAAACCCTTGTGGCTAAGCAGAGAATGCCCCACAGGTGTGTAGAGGCCCCCATCAGGGTGGGGAGGGGGCACAGGGAATACTCGCTGCCACCCCCCCACCCCGTCTCGGGCGCTGGGGCCCCAGGGCAGCCCATGGTTAGAGCCCCTCCAGGCCAGAGCCACACCGTGGACACACACAGGCAGGCTCCAGGGCTGGCAGCAGCCCAGAGCCTTGAGTTTGTCCTGAGTCCCGGGTGACTTAAACTCATGTGATCCCACACAAACATACAGTGCCGGCCAGCAGGAGCAATCCACTCACAGGCGGCCCTCCGGGAAGTGGGGTCCCAGCACAAGCCCCAGGGGGACACCATTGGAAGGAGTTCCAGAACTCCTCAGGGCATCTGGTTCACCCGATACCCAGGGCGGAGAGTCAGAGGAGGGGAGGGCCAGGGGCCGGGGCCTGCGTGGGTCCTGGGACTGTCTACGGGCTCTGCTGGAAGGGTAGCCCAGCTCTCAGTCATCCAAGTGGGACTTGGAAATTTTGAGGAACAGGCTTCTAGAGCCCATAACCCTCACAGGACCAGTTTAGGCTCTGGGCACTCGACCCAGCCCATCCCAGACATCCAAGTGGGTTTTCCGAATACTCCCAGGCAGGCGGTCAAAAGCACTGAGACCTCTGAGCCCCGCCTGGGGAAGAGTCCTGCTTGCCCACATCTAAGGACTATACTGGCCCAGGGACACAGTTTACCTCCGAGCCATCCTCTCCACCCTGAACTGTGGGGGCCCTTGGCTGTTCGGTACAGATACGTATGATCTCCAAGACCTTCTCCAGGCTCTGTCCAACCTCATCCCCCCACACCTCATATTCCTTCTCCCATTCCACTGAACCCACACTCTCACCTTGAAATCCCCTACCCTAGGACCGGGGGTCTTCCTTCCTAGGGCATCGTGTACGTCTTAGGGATCCTCCGCAGCCGGGCTCAAATACCACCTCCTCTGTGAGGCCCGCTCCATCATCGCAGCTGGGAGCGTGTCTGTCGCCAGGCCTCTGCTGGACTCAGGCATCGTTCCCATCACTCCCGGCTCAGTGTCACTGGAGTTCATGCACGTCGGGTCTCCATACCAGACAGTGACCTGGAGGGCAAGGTCTCCACTGGGCAGGGCGTTGATTAATTAGAGCAGAGGATGGGGAGGAGGAGCCAGGAAAGAAGCATGAGGGTCCAGAGGAGGAGACAGATGGGAGGAGCCACAGTAAAAGGCAGTGCTTGCGTCTGCAGAGCAACAGAAACCAAGTTCTCGGGAGCGCCAGTACCACTGCTGCCCACAGAAGAAGGAGTCATCTCACAAGCATACTTTGGCCCCTAGGAAATCCCTCAGGGTGCCTGCCTGGCTCACAGTGGTTCTCCCTGTCTGGGAATTCCTCTGCCTATCTACCTACCCACACCCCCACACAGGTGGGACCCAGGCAGCCACAGTTCTCCTGTGTGACTCCATTCTCCGGCCAAATTCCCTCTCCAGGGATGTGGGGCTCGATCACAGCCAGGGAATCTCTGAGCACAGCTGAGACTGAGGATCTATAACCCAAACCCCCAGCCCCAACAGTACAGACCACTTTGTACTGGGAAAGGCAGCAAAGACCAGTGTCCAAAACGGGGAACTGCAGCGGGTGAGCCACAATCAGAGATATTGGTCAGTCTCATTCAGAAACGAGTGACAGAATCCCAGATCAAAGCAGCTTGAGCAAAGTGGGACGGCTCTGATCAGCAGCTGCCAAATGCAAGAGTGCTGCGTCCGTGTGACAGAGCTTTGTCCTTCTCTGCACTTCTTGACTCAACTCAGATCTACTTCTTTCCCATCCTAGGTATAGAGGACTTTAGAAATGCTGGGAAAGAAATGAACATAACATTAAAAATCAGCTATACTTCATTAAAAAAAATTTTTTTTTAATGCCAGGGAAATAAGAATTCTTCCCTTCATGTTCACAGCTTTGCCCACAGAAGACTAACTGATCTTGAACCATACATCAGCCCTGAGGGAAGAGGTAGCCAACGAAGGTGATGGATGCTCTCCCCTGAACATCTGCATGCACCAGGGGTGAGAGCTGGGGGAGGAGTCCCCCAGAGCAAGTATGGTGAGCCATCCAGAAGTCCACTGACCACAGAGCTGTTCAGAGCAGACAGCAGTGCCCAGCTCCAGACTCAAAAGGCCATGTACCTCCAAACACATTTCTTCCTTTTTGGTTAGTCTTACTGAGGATGATTTCTGTTACATGTGACCAGAAAAGCAAGATGACCCCAATCGCGTGTATCCATAAGCACAAGAAAAAGTCTCAGTGGTTGTACCAAAATTTTAATAGTAGGTATTTCTTGGTATTAAGGTGACAGGTTATTTTAGTTTTGCTTTTTTATATGCTTAAAAAAATTTCCCCCACATTATATTAATTTTACTTTTATTATATAAGTACTAAATACCTGATGTAGTAGAAGTTGTAAAAAAAAAAAAAAGTGTTTTTCAGTAAGAATCTTGACACTCAGGGATTGTTGTTATTGACCTTAGACACACACACACATATTTTGGCCTGTGGAGTTGAATGACACCACCCTGCAGGTACTCTTATGCCACTGAAGCTGTCACAAAACATTTGGAGACATTAAAGTAGTGTTCTGTACCCATGGAAAATAACTTGAACTCTAATCACGTTTGAGGTTCACACATGTACTGACAGAGGTATTACCAGTTGGGTGGACAGTGAGAAGGTCCAAAGGAGACTCATAACACGAGTNAAAAAAAAAAAAAGTGTTTTTCAGTAAGAATCTTGACACTCAGGGATTGTTGTTATTGACCTTAGACACACACACACATATTTTGGCCTGTGGAGTTGAATGACACCACCCTGCAGGTACTCTTATGCCACTGAAGCTGTCACAAAACATTTGGAGACATTAAAGTAGTGTTCTGTACCCATGGAAAATAACTTGAACTCTAATCACGTTTGAGGTTCACACATGTACTGACAGAGGTATTACCAGTTGGGTGGACAGTGAGAAGGTCCAAAGGAGACTCATAACACGAGTGGCACTTGAAACCCAGAAAAGTAATCACCCTGAATGAGGAAGTGGGCCAGACTCAACACCACAGTGTGAGGGTCAGAGGCAGTAGTGAGATCAAGGTGCCTGGGAGGCAGCTCCGGAATACTCCAAAATCACCTCCTCCTAGAATGAAAAGATCTGAGGTTATAGGGGTGGGAGAGGGGACACTTTCCAGGGATGCTATGAAGGAGTGCTGCAGCTGCTGACTATTACGTCCTAATCCTACTCCTTCCCTATGACATGTAGCTCTAAGAAGTCTAGTCCTAATAAACCAGATGCCTGGCTGGTTCCTTCTCAGAGTATTTTTTATTTGTTTTTAATTGGAGGATAAAGCTTTAAAATATTGTGCTGGTTTCTGCCATACAACATGAATCAGTCATAAGTATACACATGTCCCCTCCCTCTTGCACCTCTCTCCCATCTCCGCTCCATCCCACCCGTCTAGTTTGTCACAGAGGACCAGGGGGAGATCCCTGTGTTATGTGGAACTTCCCACTAGCTATCTGTTCTACCTGAGTGCTCCGTCTCCCAGTGGTGTCCAACTCTATGCAACTCCATGGACTGTAATCCACCAGGCTCCTTTGTACATGAGATTCACCAGTCAAAAATACTGGAGTGGGTTGCCATTTCCTCTTCCAGGGGATCTTCCCAACCCAGGGATCAAACCCAGGTCTCCTGCATTGGAAGTGCAGGTTCTCTACTCCAGTATTCTTGCCTGGAGAGTTCCGTGGACAGAGGAGACACAGGGTCGCAAAGAGTTGAACTTGACCGAAGCGACTTGGCACATGGCATGCAATCATCTCAATCACCTCTGTTTCACTTATGGTAAAGTATATGTTTCAATGCTCCTCTCTCAAGTCATCCCACCCTCTCCTGCCCCTGTATGTCTGAAAATCACATCTGCATCTCTATTCCTGCCCTGCAAATTGGTTCATCGGTACCATTTTTCTAGATTCCATATATATCCTTTAAGATGCGCTATTTGTCAGAGTATATTTATATTGAAGAAACAGAATCTGTGCCTCCTGATATGATCAAATGGGAAATATAAAGCACCTCTATAAAATGTTCCTGTGGAAAATGAACCAGAATCTAATCAAGACTCTATATTTAACTTTCAGTTTACAGGAAATACAGGGATGGAGGAGCAAAATAACAGCACTGCAAGGATAGAATACATAAATCTAAAATGTGAATCATTCTCTAAAGACAAGAAATCCAGTTGTTCCAACAACAACAAAAAAATTTCATGAAATGAAGAAGGGGAGGGACTATAACAGAAAGAGAGGATTTGATAAACAAAATGAGAACAAACAGGCACTTAAAGTGGCATTCCAAAGTTAAACATTAGAATCATCATATAACCACCAAATCTGGCGATTTCATTTCTAGATAAATGCCCAAAGAATTGAAAGCAGGAACTCAGCCAGATACCTGTACAACAGTGTTGATAGCAGCACAATCCACAATAGCCAAAAAGCAGAAACAACCCAAATACCCATCATCAGGTAAAGGAATAAACAAAATGTAGACTATAACAATGCATACCACGGAATATTAACCTTAAAAAGAAATGAAATTCTGATTCGTGCTGCTACATGGATGAACCTTGAAAACATGCTAAGTGAAATAACACTGACATGGGGGCAAATGTTGTATGATTCCACTTCTATAATGTACCTAGACTAGACAAATTCATAGAGACAAAAAGCAAAATAAAGGTTACCAGGGGCTGGGGGGTTCAGGAGTTTTTGTGTAATGGGTGCAGAGTTTCTGTTTGGGATCATGAAAAAGTTCTGTGATGATGGTTGCACTGTGCATGTCCTTAATGCCCTTGAATTGTACACCTTAAAATGGTTAAAATGGCAAAATTTATGTTATGCGTGCTAAGTCACTTCAGTCACGTCCAACTCTTTGAGACCCTATGGACTGTAGCCTGCCAGGCTCCTCTGGGATTTCCCAGGCAAGAATACTGGAATGGGTTGCCATTTCCTTCTCCAGGGAATCTTCCCGATCTAGGGATGATCCTGCATCTCCTGCATTGGCAGGTAGATTCTTTACCACTAGCGCCACCTGGGAAGTCCATGTTATATATATTTTACCACAAAAAGAATTATATCTTTATTCCTATCTTGAAAAATACGAAAGGAAACCCATAAACACAGCCCAGAGCAACGTGTTAGAATCTCTTCACTCTGTTGCCCACTTCCCTCTCACTCCACATACACTGCTGCACAATCCTCCACGCTCACCTTTACCCCTGCCCGGCCTCTCTTACCACTTGATTAGGTAGATGGGCTTAGCCTCACTCCCACCAAGAAAGAATGCTTCCTTGGGGCTGGGAAAGAAAAGGGATGAGATTGGCTGTGAAGGACTCTGACAGTGGAAGGGCTGTGGTCATGCCCACAGTCGTCATTTTCATCCCGTCACACAGTGGAGATGTGAGTGTTCAGTTTCCTCTACCAGAACATAACCTCATCCTTTCATAGGCATGCCTAGCATTTTCCACCCCCTTAATGACTCTCACACCCATCAGATCCAATTACAGCGGAGTCATTGAGTGCCAGCTCTGTGCCAAGCACCTTATGGACCTTCTCTATAGTCCTTATGACAATCATGCAGCTAACCATTATTTCACCATTTTGCAGGAAACTTAGGCTCAGATATGTCAAGTGACTTGCCCAGGATCAATCACATCATCAAAAAGCGGCAGGCCTTGGTTTCTCACCAAGACACTATGCTGCTGTTAGTCCAATGCAGCTATACTGTGAAGTTTCCCAAAGCAAGTTGATGATGGGGGTCAAGCGAGCAGAAGGGTTACTAGCAAAGCAGGCTGTTCTGGCTCCCCAGGTCCTCCTATCGCACCCCAGCTCCCCCCCCCCCCACCTCAACTGTCTCTCTTTTCCTCACAAAATGTCACCTACTAAGCCCCAATCCGCTCAGCTGAGTCTTCTTGGCAACCAAAATGAATACAAACGTTGCAAACTATTAACGTGACCACAGTTATGCAGGGAGAACTTAGTCCAGCTTCGGAGCCGCCTTTGACTGACCCGGGGAGCGGCCCCGCCCCGCCCGCCGGTGGCGCATCCCTGCCTCCTTCTCACTCCCCTTTCCAGCGCCCTCGCGGCTCCCGCTGTCCCCGACTGTGCTCCACTGTAGGCGTCCAAATGCATTCCTTCCTCATCCGAGGCGCCAAGTACCTGCCCGGCCCGTTTTCTAGCTAAAGCCAGACCAGAGGACCGACTTTACCCCAAGGAGAAAACATTCTCTGGCTGTACCCAGATATGGCAAAAACAGGCACTGTTTCTCTTCGAGCTCGCGACCATCCATGGCAAAAGCTCAGGAGATGTGTGACAATGGGGCCAAGTAAAGAAAAATGGGATATAATACAGTAAACACAGGGTAAACTCAACAAAACCCACACAAGGGAGCAAATACTTCAAAAAACTTTGTTTTCTCTGCAAAGAATTTATCCTGGGTTTTTTCTCTAACCAAATTTTCTACTTCAAGCAAATATTATTTCTGTAATAATAAAAAAAAAAAAAGATCATTCACTAGAAATACCATCTGAAGTGTTCAAGGAAATCATGGTCATGTGCAGAAAAAAAAATTAAGGGAAAAAAATCAAAGGTAAATGAGGATTTTTTCTGAGTTGACATTTTTATTTTATTAAGTAATTAACATTGAATTTCCTTCATTTTATACTGTCCTGTTTGCCAAAATAGAACGTTACATTTTGAAGAATGTAGAATCACTCTTGAAGAACCATTACATCTATGATCCGACAAAAATAAAACCCTACTTCTTTCTGTTCCTGTCAGGAAGTCCTCTCATTCCCCTCTGTCTGAAAGACAGGAGGGAGAATTTAAAAGCTATTTCTGAAGGTCTTCCCTGGTGCCATTTTAAGTGGTACCTCTGTTGGAACCTATGAGAAAAAGTTCCTTCATAATGACATCAATCTTGCTTAAAAAAAAAAACAAAACTAAAACTTATGAAAAACACAGTTGATGTGAATCATATGTCTGAGTGGCCAAGTTCCCACTAAGCTGGGAGAACACACAGATGTGCAGGACAGAATTCCTCTCCTCACAGTGACTATTCCTCCCCGGAGCTATTGAAGGTAAATAGCCCAGCCCTGTCAACGTCTCTGCCTGCAGGCTGGGCTGCAAAAATCCCTATTTCCTTACCTCCTCCCTTTCAGTCTACCTTTTTTCTAACTTTTTCCTTGTCAAAAACTAACAGGATATGACACTAACCACTTACTTGTTGACTGGTAGTTCTACTTTAGCAGGTGACCTAATATCTTAACCAGTCATTTGCATTTTAAAACTCCCGTCTTCCAGTTGTGGAAGGGAAAACATCTGCTAAAGGAATTTCAGGCATCAGCCAGCAGGTGCAGTTATGTTTGTCTTGGGGGAGGGAGTGAGCCCTGGAAGAAAATGGGATTTAGACCTCCTGGGACCTAGTGGGGTGGTCAGAAGGAGAGGTGCCAAGCCTCCCCACCAACCACCCCCCCCAAAAGGCAGGCTTCCCACTCCTCTGGAAGACAAGCTGAAGCTGGTCTGATTCCAGCTGCTTGGGAAGAATGTGGCATCTTTGGTCCTCCAGNCGGTGAAGATGGGGGTGGGGTGCCAAGCCTCCCCACCAACCACCCCCCCCAAAAGGCAGGCTTCCCACTCCTCTGGAAGACAAGCTGAAGCTGGTCTGATTCCAGCTGCTTGGGAAGAATGTGGCATCTTTGGTCCTCCAGTCTCTGGAACCCACCCTTCCAGGATGAGGTGACCAGGTACTACCCCCGCCATCTTCCCTCTGCTCCCCTTCTTTCTCTTTAACTCCTTTCCTCAGAGTTCTCTTGCATGGTGCTTCTTTAGGTGGCATTCAGTGAGATTTCAAACTACAGCCTTCCTTGGCTGCCAACCTGAAAACGTCTTCATTTCGTGTGGCGTTTTGGCCTCTGATGTTTCCAACCACAAAGTATGTACTTAAACTGCAACCTCTTCCTTGGTAGAGATTTTGCCGTAAGGTTCCCTCCCTGTTGTGAGTAGCACTTCTTTCCTTCTTCATTTTCCAGACTCAGAAATGACTGGATGGGTTGTATCTTGTAAGCAAACCTTACAGGCAGAACTGACACAGTAAGGCATATGACCTAATTGTACTGGGTAGTAGATATTTCTTTAACTCTTTCTCTAGTCATCCTTTGTCTTTATGTAGTATATAATTCAACTGTTAGAAGAAGAGATTTCATACAATTCAATCAAGACCTCATCCTCTGTTCCTCTGGAGATCCACTTCTCTCCCTAATATATCAAGGGGCTCTTTTTCTCAGAATCTGCTCTCTTGAGTTTACTTATCTACTGACGTATTGATTTCACATGTACCTCAGATTATGGCAAGTCTCTTCCCTTCTCTCCTGATACAGAACTTAAGCCCACTCACATTTTTTTTAAATCATTATCTATGGTTCATTCCCACCCCTCCTTCAAGTCTTTATTCAAATGTCTCCTCACCAGAGCATTCTTTGGTCATCCTCATTAAAACTACACTCAAATCCTTCTCCCCGAGAACCCCTAGTTCCCTGTTCCTGCTCTATTTTTTCCACAGCCCCGTCTTTTTCTGGCACACTATATACTCATTGTGTGTATTGTCTGTCCTCCTCCACTAGATTATAAACTACACAGGCAGGACTTTCAGTCAGTTTAATTCACTGCCGAGTCCCTGTAACCAAGAACAGTGCCTGGCACTGAAAAAAATGCTCAGTAAATATTAGTTGAGTGAATAAACTTAGAGTGGCATGGCACATCTGCTGAAAACGTGGAATGATTGCTACTCACCCTGTGTTTCTGGGCCCACACATCACGTCACCAGGAGCCTGTCAGCAATGCAAACTCTCAGGCTGACCCTAGACCTTCTGAATCAGAGGCTGCAGTTAAACAAGTTTCCCAGATAAGACATATGCAGATCAAAGTTTGAAAAGCACTGACCTATATAGCCGTGCAAGCAACTTAAACTTGGACAATCCTGTTCTTAAAAGATTTTCTTATATGTGAGAAATAGGTAATAGGGGGTCTCTGGAGAGGAGACCTGGTTGGCCAAGAAGAGAGAGATGGAAGAAAGAAACTATTCCCTAGGAATTATCTTGTATCTTTTGCATGCAATTAATAGCTATCCCTGGTGGCTCAGAAGGTAAAAAATCTGCCTGCAGTGTGGGAGACTGGGGTTCGATCCCTGGGTTGGAAAGATCCTCTGGAGACGGGAATGCCTACCCATTCCAGTATTCTAGCCTGGAGAATTTCATGGACCAAGGAGCCTGGTGGGCTCCAGTCCATGGGGTCACAAAGAGTCAGACACAACTGAATGACTCACACTTTCACTTTCACTGCTAGTGATAAAATTGATTACTTGTGAGGTAAATAGTATATAGTGAAAGGTCCTCTGCTGTGTCTCCATGGAATGTTTCTCTGGCCTTCTTCCTCTGTAGCCTCTTGTCTTGCTGCTTTTATCTGCCACCCCAACTCTCCCTGTTGACCAGTATAAAGAATATGACTCCGCTGCTACCCACTTAGAAGGCAGAAAGGACTACAGAAGGTTTGAGTTTTAAAAAACAAGTTCAGGACTTCCCTAGTATAGGGGTATAGTGGATAAGAATCCGCCTGCCAATGTAGGGGACACGGGTTTGCTCCCTGGTCTGGGAAGATTCTACATGCCACAGAGCAACGAAGCCCGTGAGCTTCAACAATTGAAGCCTGCACGCTCTGGGGCCCGTGAGCCACAGCTGCTGAGCCCGAGTGCTGCAACTGTGGAAGCTCACTGGTCTACAGCCTGTTCCCCGCAGCAAGAGAGGCCACCACGATGAGAAGCCCGCACACCACACCTGGAGGGTAGCCCTGGCTCTTCACAACTAGAGAAAGCCCAGTTGCAGCAACGAAGACCCCGCTCAGCCAAAACTAAAATGAAATAAATAAATCATCACAAAATAGAGAAAGAACAAGTTCATTGGCTTTGTTTTTTAGATTTGTGTAAGGGAGAATGAGACAGAAATAAAGGAAACTGAAAACTTCACATTGTAACAAACATGGGTGTAAATAACAATGCAGTGTGGATTCTCCACTCTCTCTCACAGATCACACTTCAGAAATTGTGTGTGTGTGTGTGCGCGTGTGCAATACACAAACGCCAATGCTCCCAAAAATCACCTTAAGAAGACACAAGTTTGCCTTTGCTTTCCTCTCGTCTTCCCTTACCTCCCTTCAGAGTGGGGGCTGGTTAGGACCCCAGCACCCCAGCACCACGGCCACGAGGAAGACTGCCAGCAACAACAGGCAGGTCCCTGAAGCCCACCAGCTCTGAGGCAGCGCTGTCGCCCCAGTACCCAGGCGGCGGCCTCACTGCCCACTGCGTGGAGAACTCAGTGGGGTCCTTGTCACAACCCTCCTCCCACTGGCCCCTGCTACCTCCACTCGTCTGCACTCCTGTCCCCCTGCATAAATGGAGGGTAATGGAGAGTAAGGAGTCTCTGTCCCCACAGTAGGATCGGGGGCTCAACTAGGCATGACAGACTCCAGAAGATGAGGAAAAGGCCTGGCCTCTCACAAGGAGGCTGCGTCTCGGCCCAGGTTCCGCCCAGTCAAGGCAGGTGGACAAGAAGAGAGGTGAGGGACTCCTCCCAGGGGCAGCTGGGGTACTGGAGACAGCCCCACCAGCTGTCTGCTGCCCCTAGAGGATGAGACAGTTCAAGGCCTGCCCAACACCCATCAGCTGAGGACCTGGAACCCCGCTTGTGGGCTCTGGTCATGCCCTGGAAATCAAATCACTGAATGTCAGCTCGCCAAGTGCCCTGATTTGGTGAGGATTTTTTCACCATTTTTTCAAAATATCTGGGATTTTGCCTCCTCTGTCACTTTAAATGCAGAGGATCAGATTTCCCTGAAATGCAGTCTCCTGCCTTGCTTATTTGTGCAGATTTATATGTGCTCCAGCCTCTGAGCTGATCATACAAATACCCTCAGCTGGGTCAAGGAAAGCATTTCAGCCACTCCACAAGTAGGAACAAAGGTACTACAGGGCCAGGACCTCAAGTGGGGCTCTGGCCAGGCAAACAGAAACCTAGAAAAATACTCAATGATTTCTTGATAGCGGTTATCTAGGGGTTGAAATTCTTTCTAACAGGTGAATTTTTCTTTCTTTCTCATACATTTGTATACTACCGCATTCACAGTGATTTACGATGATGAGCAAAAATCACTCTGGCAGCTCCCTTTGTTCTTGAGATCATATAGCAAAGCCAAACAATGTTATAAGGGGCAGCTCCATTCTCAGGGCACCATAATCATTTCAGGATCCCTAAGAGTTTTTCCCCTCTTGTCCTCTACAACAGTATATCTCCAGTATTCCAGACTGTGCTCTGTGTTTTTTTTCCTTTGTTCATCCTCTTTGACTTTCTAAAATCTGGTGAGCTAAAATGTGCCCACTCCAGCACACTCTCTCCTTATCCCAATTGTATCACTTTATGAAGCCACTTTTGTTAGGTCAGAAGTGTCACACTTTGTTTTTCTAGTTCCCATTATTTCATAAAAGACTAAGGGTGAAATGCAATGAAATAATCCAGAAACTTTTTTGAAAGCAACCAACTCTTGTTTAGAATGTAGGCTATCCTACACGTTGAGCAGCTGACATGCATTAGAGTGGTGGAACCCAGACTCCATGCTCCCAGGAAGTGCCTGGACTGCCTCTCCGGCCCTCACTACTCCCCCATCCTGAGGAGGCACCATCTGTAGAATGTTCAGTTCAGTTCAGTCGCTCAGTCGTGTCCGACTCTTTGAGACCCCATGAATCGCAGCGCCAGGCCTCCCTGTCCATCACCAACTCCCGGAGTTCACTCAGACTCACGTCCATGGAGTCCGTGATGCCATCCAGCCATCTCATCCTCTGTCGTTCCCTTCTCCTCCTGCCCCCAATCCCTCCCAGCAGCAAAGTCTTTTCCAATGAGTCAACTCTTCGCATGAGGTGGCCAAAGGACTGGAGTTTCAGCTTTAGCATCATTCCTTCCAAAGAAATCCCAGGGTTGATCTCCTTCAGAATGGACAGGTTGGGTCTCCTTGCAGTCCAAGGGACTCTCAAGAGTCTTCTCCAACACCACAGTTCAAAAGCATCAATTCCTTGGCGCTCAGCCTTCTTCACAGTCCAACTCTCACATCCATACATGACCAGGAAAAATCATAGCCTTGACTAGACAGACCTTAGTCTGTAGATGAATATGCTATCTAGGTTGGTCATAACTTTTCTTC